>JBBBDQ010000872.1:4975000-5075000 GCA_037127315.1 Ascarosepion bandense | reverse complement strand
GATAGATACCCAAATACATGGCATACATTGGGCATGTATAATGATAATATACACGCTAAAAAGTCTGCCACCTTCTGTCGCCGAGTGACACCAGTTTGGTCGGGTTTCTATCCTGGTAGAAGGCAATCGGATGTCTAACCTTGCTGATGAGCTGTGATGCAGCGAGACGGGTCTGTCTGCGATGACTATATATATATATATATATATATATATATATATATATATATAAGAATACATTTCCAATTACTTCATATAGTGGATAATCAATCTATTTCTTGTCAACCCTGGTATAGATCAGGTTCGTTTCGGAAATAGAACTTTTGTCAGACGAAAGGCACGGGAAAGGGGTCAGAGAAAGGTGAAAGTTTTTTTACCTTAAAATAAAAATGAAAACACGAATATAAAACTTCTGAGAACAATATATATATATATAGAGTTATTATAATAAAATAACGAAGTCATTGAGCATAGATATTTTAGATAAAAGTTTTCAGAATCACAATTCTTTAAGACTAGAAAAGAAAATAGTTGCCTTGTTATTCATTTTAAACGAATCAACAAAACGCTTTTGTTTACTTTGCTTATAATATTTTGCTTGTATGCTGAGACTCTATTTTTTTTTAATCACATCACCCCAAGCAAGGCGGTAAGAGTGAATAGATTGGAAGAGAGAAAGCCGGAAACCACATCCTAAACAGGGAACAAGGGATGAGCCTCTACACCTGTTCAATTATTTTGTGAACTTGAAGAATAAAAAATATCAGAAAGTTTGTTAATTCTTAACCCTTTGGCTTTCGGTTTATCTACTCCCCATTATAAATGATTTCCTTTTTCTTTTGTTTTTTGTTTATACTACTACATTAAATGTTGTGTAAGAGCTCATATAGACGTTATAAATGTTGCTGAATGTTCTTACATTCTAAAGAAGTCTTTTTATAACCAATTAATCCTTGATAACATCAGTTACGAACACGGCCACAGGGTATACACTCAGTTTAGTTTATTTAGTTTATTTCTTTCTTTTGTTTCTTGAGAACAAAAAGAGAGAGAGTGTATAGAAACAGTCCATGATGTTTATTGTCCCAACAACTTTCGGTTATTTTATCAGTCATTTTCCAGGAAGATATTGTTAGTATACATTTACATGTTTGCATTCTAAGCGGTGTGGTGTACAGGTTCTATTTTTAGTATACATTTACATGTTTACATTCTAAGCGGTGTGGTGTAGAAGTTCTATTAATGTGAAGGTGTATTTTGTTATGAATTATAATAATTCCATGTTTAGGTGACTTCAAAATAAACCCGCTACATTCCAGCAACTCATGTTGAGTGTTGACCTAAACACTTTTACAGAACGTGTATCAACTTTTTAAAGGTCTTGAATATCGTCACTTGAAATAATGCCCTCATTTTTAAAACGTCTAATTGTATTTCGATGTTTAGAAAATGGCGGTAGTTTGCACAGAGATTATTTTATGGGAGAAGGGATTTCCTTGTGTAAGAATGTTTAGCCGTTTCCCTAAGTTCACTCAAGTGGTTTCTCAATTTTTATTGAAAAGGTTTCTTCTGTAGAACATGCATATATATATATATATATATATATATATAGTACTGTGCAAAAGTATTAAGACAAGAACTATTTTATCTTTCATGAGGCATCAAAATAAAGATTAAAATCACCCCTGTCCTAACACTTTTGCAGACTACCGGTAGGGTGCAAAAGTATTAGGACCAGGGTGATTTTTTTAAAAACCTCACTGAAATTCAAATAGAGGGTGAAAATCCAAACCTTTGTAAGAATTATTTAACTAAAAAGCAAGAGGAAGTAAGGCTTCGGAATTTGACCTCCCTCCACAAAGCACTGATCTCAATCCTACTGAACATCTATGGGATATTTTATATGAAAAATTAATAAATCAAATGTTACTTTGCAAGGCAGACTTTGAGAACAAATACAAGCTGCTTGGCAGGAGATACCATTAGATACATTGAAGAAGCATGTGATGTCAATGCCTGACAGAATGAAGGCAGTGATCATAGCAAAAAGCTATTATACTAAATATTATTTTTTTGTAACGAGTATTTTTTTTTTGTTAAAGCATTTGTTTAGTAAATCAAATAAAATTACTTTAATTAAATGTTTTGTTTTCTGTCAGTATGCCTCATAAAAATAAAATATGTCTTGTCCTAATACTTTTGGATATTACTATATATATATATATATATATATATATATATATATATATATATATATATAGTTTTAGAAATATGCTGATGAAGATAATACTGCTGCATTTTCAAACATTATTTTTTTACATATTTTTTTCACATTAATATCCACAGGTTTTAACAGCGGTATATTCTAGGTAGATAAATTAAATATGAGGCATTGAAATATTGCGTAAAGATTATACCGCACTTTAACAATCGTTGACCCTAACGAAGCTTTTCAATGAAAGCAAGAGCAGTCCTTTTACGATATAATTGATTCTCCTCAGACTTCGCATCGACAACGACATCTTCTTGTGACCCGCTGATATCATGATAAAGCTGCGTCCGTTGAATACCTAAGATGTTCGTCAACATATAAATTCAGAAATATTAAGAAATTTGACTTGATATCGCTGTAGCATGGCTTTTATTTTTCGAAGTTCACAATGACCAACTCGGGTAACACTGATGTTGACCAAAGAGATATAACTTTCATAAGTAACATTTGTCTATATGTAAACATTTGAAAATCAAAACTGAATATTAATACATAGTATATTCAGAAATGACATCTAATAAGATTGCTGTATTGGGAGAAAGTTATGATAAAAACGAAATGATATTAGATAAACAATGTTAAAGGAAAAGAGAAACTAAAAATCAAATTTGCAAGAGACTGTGAAAAATTTAATATTTTATTTAAAAAACAGTTTGAAATACCGATCAAGCAATGAGCTTGGGCAGTAATAATATAGGTGACTGCTTGGTAATACCAATAAAATCTAAATATCTTTTTAAACAATGCAGTATGTTATGTATTCATCTATGCATATTTTTCAGCAAGTTTTGTAAATGACACCCGAAAAATTCTGTATTAATTATGAAATAAGAGTCCGACATTATTTTGTGATTTTTATAATATCTGGTATGAATTATTAATATATAAAATAATCCGATATTGTTTCTTTGTTGTTAAACCTGTACACAGATATCTCACAATAGTGTATTAGCTTATGATCACGGTTCTAGTACGATAAAGTAAGTTAATGCAACGTTGAGCCTGGTCAGTTGAAAGATGGGTGACCATTTCAGAATATGCGGTTCTATAAACCTGAATATGCATTTAGTGTAATGAGTAAGGACGCGGAATTCTTATTCGAAGAGCTGAGTTCCAGTTCCATTTGGATTCGTTATATTCACTTCAGTGGATATCGACTCGGAACGACAAGTCGAGGAGAACAGTTCGAATTCCAGTTGAATTCCTTGCATTCACTTACGCACAAATACCCTTGGGAAAGGTATTAATCCCTCTCTTCCCTGATACTATGGGTCAAATAATGGGACAAATTGGGTTCTATGGTCTTGGCTGGCAACCAGTCTACCGCAGAAAACAATGACAACCTACCGCGAGATAATCATCTGCCCAGTCAGTCATGTCTCTTTTGAGACGTGATCGCCCAAAGCGTTTATCACGTATTGTCCTTGACTGACTGACTGACTGACTGACTGACTAACTGACTGATATTCACTTACATGCAAATAAACATGGGAAAGGCATGAACCCATTACTTCTTCTCTTCCCAAATTTGGGTTGATCACTAAGACTTATATCACTTAACCGTTAATATTTCCGAACAATTTTTTTATAATATACAAAAACAATTTTCTAGCTTTAAAATAATACGGTTGATAAATCGTAGAAAACGAACCAATCAATAAAATATGCGATTAAATTAAGTCAAAAGAAAAGGCTGAATAGTTTTAATCATTTTATCCCCAAACAAAGTATTCAATGCACGGGTAAATGGGAGATATGTGCAAAATGGATTCTGACCAGAAAGATTTTCTAGCAACAGGTAGTGACCTCATTGTCCTTGCAATAAATGCATGAATAAATTTAATATAGTTACTCAAGGCAGTTGAAAACTTAAGGCCAGGTAGGCGCAGTGTTTTGTTCTCCAGGAGTCAAGCAGCAGCCATGCTGATACAGGCAGTAATGTTTCTTTAAGGTGGTTAAATGGGAGCACTTTCGTTTTAAAAGCATTCAAATCTACAAGCCATTTCCTACACCAGTTAAACACTGATTAAAGGTCCTTTTCAGGAACAACAGTCAGGTTTACACTGTCAGCAATGATAGGTTTTTTTTAGGCAGAAATAAATGATAGTTTATCTTCATAAATACCTAGTAAGAAACTAGTGATATCAGGAATATCATTGATGTAGATAAGAAACAGCGTAGAAATCAGAATATTGACACCCGCGTCCCTGTAAATATATCTGGAAGCGAGCCTTTTTAAAACGACCAACATCTCATGATTTGATTTTAACGAATGAAAAGATTAAACAATCGTCCTACAATACCGTAGCCCTGGAGTTTACGTAGATGACCAGTGTAGCTAACATTGTCAAATGCCTTTTAGATATCTAGACCTGAGCTCGAGCTTCGCCGATATTATCGAGTGCATGATATATATATTCAGTGATGGCCGTTAGCACATAAGCGGTAAACGTGGAGAAACTTAAGCCATGTCTGTGAGTAGGTCGTGGGAAGTAAGATCATTAAGCACTTTATCATTGATTAGACCAACGATTACTTTGCTAAAAAGCGGTAAAAGACTAATAGGATGATACATTTAGGAGAGAGTGTTCTCCAGCGTTCTTAAAAACAGGACCTACTGCAGATGATTTCCAAAAAGCTAGAAAACAGGAATCAGCGAAGCAGTTCTTGTAGAGAACTAGTTCGGAAGTGCATTTCTTTAGAACGACGGCTGGGATCCGGCCAACATTGCTTGTTTTGTGGGCGTTTATTTTCGAAAGGTTGTGTGAAACCATTGATAAGTTCATGCCTGCTTTCCCTCAAGAGGATGACTTCGAAAGTGCATTTTTTGCAAGTTGATTAAAAAATTTATTGTCAGTGAAAGAAGTCATTGAACGAATCCTAATCAGCTCGTTGATAACAGAAGGACGTTCTCTTAGTTAATTGTTCTTGGCTAGTGGAAAAGCGTAAAGAGATGTTTACAGACAATACCACATGATCAGAGTCACCAATAAAAAAAACAGCTGGAAAGTACGATATGGACAGACGTAAAGAGAAGATTGAGAAGACAAGGGTGTTTATCAAATTACTAGGGAAACGCATGAGGAAATCTAACGTTGACGTGAGGATGATTGAACAGTTTGGGGTTGGATACTACCGAGGTCAGAGACAGTGTGATTAAGCCACATGGTATGGGTGGGCATTCGGGTCACCAAACTCAAATATATTGGCAAAAGGGTTTAGAGAGATGTCTTCTTCTTCTCTGTGCATTGTCCTTTTAGGGGATCCTGGTCTTTTACGTCTCCCTATCCCTGGTGACTCTTAGCACGCTTTCTCCTGTAACATCACGCAAACCCCGCTCTGTCGTTCACCTGCTAAGGCCTTTCAAATATGTTATCCTCTGCTTTCCCCTGTCTATTTTTCCCTCTATCTGGCCTGTTAGTATCAGGTTCTCTAAACCCTTCTTCCTCTTTGCATGTCTCAGGAACTTTGGTTGTCTCTTTCTGATACTCAATATTAATTTTCTTTTCGTTTCCATTCTTTCCAAAACCTCACCATTGCAGACATGTTCGGTCCCTGATGACATCACCTATATTATCAAAAATACTATCTAGCACAATGCAGACATAAAAGGATGGGGAACAGTAAAATAAAGAATAAACAGCTGATGAATGAGTTTAGTAGACACAGTCGGAGACTCAAAAGAGATCTCCCTAGCCAGACGAAGATGCTTGCTGAAAAAAACTCTCATGTACGTGAACATTATAATCCTTCCTAATGAGAAGAAGACAGCCCGAAATAAAGAATTCAGAGGAAAGGATTGCAGAGTTATGATTAATATTGCAGAGAGACAAGATGTTCGAAAATTGTTGGGAGAGAAACGATTTCATACCGCAGAATTTTCTACGTATACCGCAAATACTGCAGAAATAATAGTGGATAGGTTTAAGTGCTTTTTTTTGTCTGTTTTAGATTAATTTGGTGTGATTTTTATTGTCATGGTGTGTTATTTCGGTAAGGAAAGATCCAAGTGTATTAGTAGCTGTCGATCGTCTAATGTAACATGTACGGGCTAGAAACTTAAGAGACATGGCAAGGTTGCATGGGCACCTTTCCATGTGCGATATGGCCTTGTAAGAAACTCAATAGTCTGAGACTCTTGATCAGCGCAAACTCTCTAGACGATACGCAGAATTTAGGGCTCCTAATTACTAATCGAGAAGTAGCAACCAGAAACTGCTAACTCGGTACGATCGGTAAGACGAGACGTTGCCACTGTTCACACGTATAGTAAAAGATTCATGACAGCACCACTATTAAGGCCTCAGAAAAGGAAAAGAACCGTGATACCTTTCGTAAACAGGAAACAAGGGATGAGCTTCTTCTACTGTTTAAGAAAAGGGAGAGAATTATGAACAGGAAAGCATATCTTATTAAAAAAAGTTACTAAATATTGACTTAGCTGAAAATGAGATGTCCATTAAGAATTACAAATGGGAGATAACTATTACTGAAAGTTAATTCAAAACCGTTATGGGTCAGACTTTCTTGTTAATTATTATCTCAGAATGTAAATTCAAATAACTTATTTGAGTAATCAATCTTTGACATGCAGAAACCCTTTTTATTAAACATGAGATGTTTAGCTGACATTCTAGTTTATATTGGGATTTAATGTATGGGAAATTGTAGTAATCAATCTCTGGAATCATGAAAGAATACCCAATGGTCATCTTTATTGCAGCAGGGTAAAAAAGAAATTAAATACATAATGTCTGTTAAATATGTAAATTAATTTGTAATAAAAACTGTGATCGATTCAAATGTGAAAATTTAATTAAATTTAACCTATTAGTTTCCACAGAGGGTGAGAGAGAGAGAGAGAGAGAGAGAGAGAGAGAGACAAAAAGAGAGATAGAGAAACAGAGAGAGAAATAACAAAAGCAACAATTAGAAACAAAAAAACAAACGGGAGATTAACAGAGTTCAATATTTCTGAAAGAAAATCATAGAAATATTCAATTGGCGAATTCAAACAAAAATGGCAGATATCTACTACTGAACGATCAAGCCTGGATTAAACTTTCGTATTAAGTTATATCTCAGAATATAAATTAATCTAACTTGTTTGGAGGGTCAATTGTCGATCCACAGAAGCTCTTTTTATTAACCATTGACTAAGTCATGCAGACTGTCAATCTGCTACCTAAGTAGAGAAGCTTTTAACTTCTTTCATTGTTATCACATTCATTATTATCGTTTAATGTTCTCGGCTATTAACGTTGTGAGGATATTTTTAAGAGAGACTCCGTTGAAGAAATCGCGTCTCGTAAATGAAGAATTTCTTAAACTGCTTATCTCCCGAATAATTAAATAAATACTTATGCAGAGAAATCTACAAAAATGGGCGCCGAGAAAGTTTTTAATGGCAATAGTTGTCTCATCATTTGGCGAGAAGACAGTTATTTTGTTTGGGTAAGATAATGTTGTTCCATTTGTTACGGCAAAATATTCATACATTTCGGATTAATTCTTTCCATATCCATCACTGCAGCCTGTATTCAATATTCTTTTACTTCTTAATTATTATTATTATTATTATTATTATTATTATTATTCGTATTACTCGTCATAATAATAGTACTAGTACTAAGAAGTTTCTTTTATGCAAGAAAAATGCTTCGCTCGAAGTTTTAACTTCCAAATTCTATATTTTGTGATATTGCATTACATTTATATATATATATCATAATATTTTATGACCATTCCCAGAAGACAGATATTACATATCTTGCATAAGCTTAGTCAAAGAAGATATTTATGGAAATATATATAATGAATCAAAAATAAATATGCATGGACATAATTTATACGATCTTGAGCATAATTTCAGAAAATATCTGGCGTATAGTCGATGACGATATGTCGATGTTGTTATAAAATTAAATACTAATGTATATTATTATACTTGTTTCATAACACAGATGCAAATGAAAATACATCCGCGCACACACACACACACACACACACACACACACACACACACACACACACATACACACACACACACACACACACAAATACATGTAAGTGTGTGTGAGAGAGAATTTTTTTCCATTTTGTTCTCAACTGGAACTAATTACAAGGTAGGATGAGTAAATTTTGACCATTTTATTTTTTTTAATTACGCACATGCGAATTTATTTATTTTTGATTTGGTAGGCGGCGCAGTATTGTAGGGTCATTTGGGAACCGTAAGTGTGAAAAAGAGCAGCATGACGCGCTTAACATCGTTAAAAATTGGAAAGCGAAACGTTGTACTGCTTGGCATTAGAGGAGCAACCTTCAATACAAACATTTAAGAGTGCTTGGTTGTCGGATTGAGTAGAGTGTAGAGGGATTCGAAAAGAGTTGGATAAGTCTAATGGGGATTAAGAAGGTGTTCAGAGTATTCACTAACGATGGCAACGTTATGTCTTCATTCGTCTTCCCACAGAGCTTCAGAATCAAAACGGAGTCAAGAGTCCTACTACTGGAAGACATTAGATCCTCCAACAGAAGTCTACACCACGTCACACAAGCAAGAGAATCCAGTCATGGCTGCCAGACAATTTTTTGCGATTACATCATCTCTTACATCTGGCCTCTTAACTCACCAGACTTCATTATTATGTAGATTAGCAAAACTTCTTGTAACAACAAAGATTAACTAGAGACAAATATTATAGCAGCATTCACTTATTTGAACAAGATCATTCAGAGTATCTGCAGGATATTCTGAAGTTGTCAGGAGGCCATGGTTGAAGTCAATATCAATTTTATTAAATAAATTTACTCTTTAGTCTTTCATGATAATTTTGTGTAATTTTTATAAGCATATCTGTTAAAATGAGATGTTAGTGTTATTAGGATTTTTGCGTTATTTAGAGGAGAGTTTATCCATCGGACATTTAACATTAGCCTTTAGGCTCGTATATTTCCCCAAATTGTCTTCTTTTTTTAAAAATCAGTTTGTTCCGTTTTCTTCGATTTATGTATTCTTGAAGTGCGAATTCTTATGCTTAGACAATTAATATTTAGAAACGTATTCTTATGCCATATTGTATTAATTTCTGCGTTTGGCTGTCTTAGGAATTTTTTGTGGCCTTGCATATGTACTGATTTCTGAAATTTACGTAGTTTCTATGGTGTTGTCTGTTAATTATTTCAACTTCATCTAGCTGTGGCCAGCTACGTCTGATTTTCCTATTTCCCCTCAATATATATATATATATATATATATATATATATATATATATATATATATATTCGTCATTCACATACAAGCCTGTTTCGCAGCTCATCACCGTGGTTAGACATCCACTTGCTTCTGGCCGGGATCGAAACTCAAGCGATTTGGTGTCAGTCGGAGTCGTTATCCTAAGCCACAGGCAAATGGAATCAGAGATGAGAAATTTTAGAGTGTTAGATAAGCGTGGTATACACACACCAGTCACCGAAAGAACTCAAATCATTGCTGAAGAGTAATGTATAAATTGCAGAAGTGGTAACCGTTTTTTAAATTTACCTCTTAACACAGCCTAATCGTCATGAGAGCAGTATATATATATATATATATATATATATATATATATATATATATATATTCTTTATAAGTGCAATACCTTCTCTGATGAACTTTAGCGATATCAAAAGGCACTTGGCATGTTAACTTGTAAGCGATATTTTTAATAACGCCTGTTCTCTTTTGCTGGAATTTACCGATTCAAAGATCATTTGACATTGTTAAATTCAAATCGAAAACGAAACATGTTGATGAAGAATAGTTTACTTGCCTTTGTTTATTTATACTTTCTTTTTTACATATATGCATTTATTTATATCTGTGTATATATTTATGTGTGTATGTATGTATACAACAATTTATGTGTGTATGTATCTTACAACAAACCCTATACAATACCAACAAAAAATAATGCAGTCGCAACATAATAGTCGATAAATAAAAAAAAAGTATTTTATTCTTATAAAATATGATGTATAAAGGATAGATTTTCTAAAAGAAATATATTTCTTAAATATTATAAAATATTATATTTTATAATATTATAAGATAGTTTAAATATTATGGAATATTATGAAATATTTTTTTTGAAAGATATATTTTATAAAAAATATATTTTATAAAAAACAAAAAATAAAAAAACAAAAAAAGCACACACCCCAATACAAAATAACATACATTAAATTAAGGAGAAACCAACCCCAAAACAAAACAACACCTACCAACCCCTAAACCAAATAACAACACGCAAGGCGCCAGCAACATCAGCCCTCTCAAGATTAATAGATTAACCTATCCTGAACTCTCCCAAAAACAAACACTTTACCCTAAGACCTTAAAAATGTCAACAGAACTCATAATACAGACCAACCCCTCTAACACCCAAAAATAACAAATCCAACACAAATAAACTGGCTTTTCAACTAGATAATTCTCATTTCTAAAAATCACCCGAGGAAGAAGCCAAAAACATAATGGGCTGGCTTCGAAACATGAAAAATTTTTGTGTAGTGATACTATGAATTTAAAAACATCGTAACAACCATTACAGTATATATATATATATATTGAAATATATGCATACGTATGGTTGTTTTTGTGCATGTTTAAATGCCACTCCGTACGTGTGGACGCTGAAATGCAGAAATATAGGCAGGTGTATCTGATGATAACAACAATTAAATCGAATGCATGAATAACTATGTCTGAGAAAATTCACATAGATATTTATTGCTGTTAAATATTTATAAATTAGTTTAACATATGCATTAAATAATTTCGTATAGACATTACCTTTCTATCTACCCAACTCAATTACTCTACCTTTTACGTTCATGTATATTTTAATATCGTCATTTCCCTATATCTTTTTCTGTATCTATCTCATTCAGATCAATTCCCTCTCTGTTCATGTCTCGCTATCCTGTAAATATATTTTCTAGCGTTGAACCGACGATAGCTTTTCTTTAAGAAACAATTAACACGATGCCCTTCTTAGATATTATGCTACACAGACTCATTGATGACCTTTAACTAAAAGTTTATAGAAAGTTAAACAAATGAGTTAAAAATATTTTTCTCATTTTAATGGAATAAAATATGGAGTAATTAAATAAGTATTATTATGAACTGCAGTTCCCAATATTGCTTGAAAAAATAAGTATATTAAAAATAATACTAAAAACCACTAACATTCAGTTTCTTTCTATTATAATAATAATAATAATAAGAAGAAGAAGAAGAAGAAGAAGAAAATATAACATCAGGAATGAAAATGAAGTCTTATCAAATAAAGAAAAAATAAAGCAAAAAATCCAACTGAAGGCTCAAAGAATAAGACGCTATGAGAAAAGAGCAAGATTTTACAGACAAAACAAGATTTTTCAGACTGATACAAAGAGATTTTACAGGGAAATAGGTAAAAAAAGAATTGAAGTGACAGTACCCCCGAGAATGGAAGAAGTCACACAGTTCTGGGAAAAGATATGGGCTTGCCCTAAAGAACTTAGCTAGGAAGTACATTGGATTACACAAGAGATAGAACGAATGAAAAATAAACCCGAACAGACATGGTCTGGAATTACAGAAGATGATGTTAAATATGCACTAAAAAAAGCACACAATTGGAAATTCCCAGGTATAGATAAAATTCCTAACTTTTGGCTATATTATTTAAATGCAGCACATAAAAAACTAGCCAAAGAACTTCAAGAAATGGTTGACGATCCCACTAAAATTCCTGCATGGATGACCAAAGGAATTACATTTCTTCTACCCAAGAATGGTGACACAAACAACCCGAAAAACTACAGAACAATTACATGTCTTCCGACAACATATAAACTATTAACATCTATTTTAACAAAACGGACATATTTATTCTTAGAAAGAAATGACATGATACCGCTTGAACAAAAAGGGTGCAAACGTGGCTGTTATGGTTGTAAAGACCAATTGCTGATTAACAAAATGATCCTGGAAAACTGCTACAGTACAAAGAAAAATCTTAGTACAGCCTGGATAGACTATCGAAAGGCATTCGATAGTGTGCCACATGACTGGATTTTAAAGATTTTAATATATACAAGATATCGCCCGTCATCATCAATTTCATCAAACAGTGCATGTCTATATGGAAAACAACCCTTTACCTCAATCATATAAATGGAACCTATAAGTCTGATGAAATAAACATCAAAAGAGGTATATTTCAAGGTGATTCTTTATCTCCCTTACTATTCTGCATATCATTAATAGCACTAACCAGTCAACTTAATAAGACAGAATGTGGTTATAAAATAGGACAAAAGAAAATAAGCCATCTATTTTACATGGATGACTTGAAGTTATATGCTAAGAATGATAATGAGCTGGAAGGTCTTCTGCAAACTGTAAAATGCTTCAGCGAAGACATTGGAATGAAATTTAATTTGAATAAATGTGCTAAAGCTACAGTTTTACGTGGATCAATACAAGAAACATCCTCAATTAGCCTAGACCCTGCTGTAACAATAAAAGAATTGAAACCAGAAGAAGCTTATAAATACCTAGATGTAAATGAGAGCAAAAACATTCACTATAAAAAATGAAAGAAATAGTGCGTAAAGAGTACTATACAAGGCTACGAATTATATTAAAAACTGAATTAAATTCACAGAACAGAGTTATGGCCATTAATAGCCTTGCAATCCCAGTTGTCCAATATAGCTTTAACATCTTAAACTGGACTCTAAACGACATCAGGCGAATGGATGCTAAAACAAGAAAGCTTCTTTCTAAGCATAAGATGCATCATCCAAAGGCTGATGTAGACCGTCTATACATACCCCGTAAAGAAGGTGGAAGGGGTCTTATTCAGCTGGAATTGTCATACAAGACAACAACTATTGGCTTACTAACATACATAGAAACAACAAAGGATTGGATGATACAATTAGTAAGGCAACATGAAGAAAGAAAGAAAAAATATTCAATAATAAAAGAAGGCAGTAAATTCAAACAAGATTTACAGTTAGTAGATTCTGTAGAAAAGCAGAACGGAAGCCAAGAGCCGGCTATTGCGGCAAAGAATATGAAAATGAAAGCCAAAGATAAAGCTCTTGAACAGATGAAACAGCAAGACAAACAACTGCATGGCCAATATCCAGTACGTGCCAATAAATCCAATGTTGACAAAGTTAATACTCATCGATGGTACGTGCATCTGGATTAAAGTCTGAAACTGAAGGCTTTATTCTTGCAGTACAAGACCAAAGTATTTTCACGAGAAACTTTCAGGCAAATATTATGCATAATAATATGGCTCCAAAATGCAGGTTTTGTGATAAACACCAAGAAACAATAGACCACCTAATCTCAGGCTGTTCTGTGCTTGCCCCAAATGAATATAAAAATCGCCACGATAGAGTTGGGCAATATTTACATTGGGCAATATGCAAACATTATGGAAAAGCTTTAGGCAAACACTGGTATGAACATCACCCAGCACCGGTTACAGAAATAGAAGATGTAACCATTCTATGGGATTACACCATCTACACAGACAGAAAAATTGAAGCAAACAGGCCAGACATTTTTGTTAAAAACCAGAAGGAGAAAACTTGTCTATTAATTGATATGGCTTGTCCAGCGGATTGTAAAATAGCAATCAATGAATTTGAAAAACTGTCAAAATATAAAGACCTGGAAATTGAAATAGAAAAAATGTGGAAATTGAAAACAAGAGTTGTGCCAGTGATAGTAGGTGCACTTGGAATGATAAAAAATGGAACAAAACAACACATTGAAAGAATCCCTGGAAACCCCAGCTTAAGAGATATACAAAAAATTGTCTTATTAAGTACAGCCCACACACTAAGGAAAACTTTATCTATGTAATGCTGGAGATGATAGGGAAGATAGAAAAAGACATGAAATGGAGCCATAACAACACGCCACTACCTGCCTTATGTCTCCCCGCAGACTTCGTTGGTAGTGAGACCAAAGCAGAAATCGAAATATGATGAAAAATGACATAATAATAATAATATGGCTTGTGCAGTGAATTATAACATAGCAATCAAGTAATTTGAAAAACTGTGAAAATATAAGGACCTGGAAATTGAAATAGAAAAATGTGGAAATTGAAAACAAGAGTTGTGCCAATGATAGTCGGTGCACTTGGGATGATAAAAAATGGAACAAAACAACACATTAAAAGAATCCCTGGAAACCCCAGCTTAAGAGATATACAAAACATTGTCTTATTAAGTACAGCCCACACCCTAAGGAAAACTTTGTCTATGTAACGCTAGGGGTGTTAGGAAAGATAGAAAAAGCCATGAAATGGAGCCATAACAACACGCCACAACCTGCCTTAGGTCTTCCCGCAGACTTGGTTGTTAGTGCGACCGGAGCAGAAATCGAAATATGATGAAAAATGACAAAATAATAATAATGAAAATATAAATAATAACAATAATATTGATGAATTAGATTGAGAAATAGACATGCAATATTACCTACTAATTCCCTGACTATTCATAATATATATCGTCTTAACATGAAGTTGATTACACTTATAGACGCCAACATTATAACTATCAAAAAAGTCCGTAAAATATATTGAGGCATGCATATAAACACAAAATGTTTAGAAAGAAAACAGAAACATTTCCAAAGTGACAATATATCTCATTACTTACATATACACAGACATAATTTCAACGAAATATTCGATCTGAAAAATTATATAATTATTAAAAATAGAAAATAATTAATAAATCACTTTTAAGATCAATTATTGGTGCCTGCGAAATGATTAACTTACAACATTGATTGTTTCAGATGCGTTTTTCTTCAAAAGAAATGCAATTTTCTCCAGGTAAAATATTTATGCCAGACCATATGTTTTTAATTAATGTTTATATAATAAATTTCGAAAAAATAAATTGATTCAATCGATAAATATAAAAAATGTAAAGAAAATTGTTATGGTATAAGATATCAAAATCAAAAGCAACATAAACCAAGTTTCATTTCGTTTAATACGCTAATATATTACGTCATTTTTAGTATAACTTTCTTCAATATTTACTTTTACCCGACGCTTTCAGTCCTGGTTAAAAGCAATCGGATGTCTAATCGTACTGATGGGCTGTGATACATCGAAACAGATCTACCTTCGGATTATATATATATATATTCACAAATGCATAGATCTATCTATCGCCCGGTTCACACTCCACCCACGTCTATTGAACAGGTTAAGAGGCTCATCCCTTGTTCCCTGTTTAGGATGTGGTTTCCGGTTTTTCCCTTTTCCAATCTTCTCACTTTGGTTTCTTTTCTCTTTTCAATTGGAGTAGATAGATCTATATATCGCCCGGTTCACACACCACTCATGTCTATTGAACAGGTTAATAGTCTCATCCCTTGTTCCCTGTTTAGGATGTGGTTTCCGGCTTTTCTCTTTTCCAATCTTCTCACTTCGGTTTCTTTTTTTTTTTAATTGTACTAGATAGATCTATCTGTCGCCCGGTTCACACTCCACGCTCGTCTATTGAACAGGTTAAGAGGCTCATCCCTTGTTCCCTGTTTAAGATGTGGTTTCCGGTTTTTCTCTTTTCCAATCTTTTCACTATTACGTAGCTCCCTGCACATCAGTGGCGTTACCGCCTTGCTCGTGGTGATACGATTATATATATATATATATATATATATATATATATATATATATATATGGTGGTAGTGTATCTGTTGTAAGTATTTAACAATTTGGATTGATCAATAATATTGTTACTTCAGAGGACGTTTAAATTCGTATATTATATTGGTACTCTCTAGTTTTGACCTTGCAGGTAAATTGTTTTTGCTTTTTTGTTTTCTACTTTTTTGTTTTTTTGTTTTTTTGTTTTTTAAATTTGAGGTTAGCAGGTCGGACCTGAAGGAAACTTCCACCACCTTTAAATATGTTGTTTTTCGTTTTTTTTAAATTTTTTCAATGCAATCTTATCAATTACACCCTAAAATTTCCGACTGACAAAATAGAATTTTGAAAAATTTCAATATTTAAAAAAATTTAGCGGGGGCTCAGTTTTTCATATAACGTTATAGTAAATCGATCATCCATTTTCGAACCACTTGCCGGTACGACATTACCATTACCTGTAAATTTGCTGATTATCAATTTGTTATGACTTTTTTTAGTGCAATCTTATCGATTAAACACCAAATTTTCCGATTGACAAACAAATTTGTAAGAATTTCAACATTTAAACAATTTTAGGGGTAGGGGCTCAGTTTTTCATACAACCGATCCTGTGCAATTAACTTTTTTGCTTGCGCATATTCAACAAATGAATCCTTTGCGATATTTTGAATAAAGCCATTCTTGGAGTTTCTGAGGAAGATGACATCGTAAGAACTGAAGAAAACTTGAAAAAGAAAAAACCAAGAGCAACAACTCGTCCCCAAAAAACAAAAAAAAGCGACTCCAACGCGAGTGGCTCCCAAATGGAGGATCGATTTACTATAACGTACTATGAGAAACTGAGTTTCCCCTAAAATTGTTTAAATATTGAAATTTTTCCAGTTTTTTTTTTTGATCGGAAATAATAATCGATAAGACTGCGCTGAAAAAAGTAAAAAAAAATGAAAAACAATAAATTTAAAGGTGGTGGTAGTCTCCTTCAGGTCCGCCGTTAGCAGTTTTAAATTTTGTGTAAAAGATATTCAATTTAATTTTTTGGTTTAAATCAGCGGGAATTGTGTATTTTCGGTTTATTTTACGAAATGAAGATTCGCCCTGGTTATGATGTCAATGCATTTTGCTTTTTACAAAATATTAATGTTATAA
This sequence comes from Ascarosepion bandense, assembly GCA_037127315.1. Lineage (NCBI taxonomy): Eukaryota > Metazoa > Mollusca > Cephalopoda > Sepiida > Sepiidae > Ascarosepion > Ascarosepion bandense. The sequence continues at coordinate 5,057,852 of JBBBDQ010000872.1, read as the reverse complement.
TTGTTTTTATTGTGTGATAGTTGTTACTATTGGTTACATTAAAAATAAAATAATGTCTTGGGGAAAGCCATTATTCACAAGCGTTTGTTTCACGTTATGTAGTTCTTGGAAGAAAACAGGGCGATAAGATGAATTTTCTTACTTACTCGTCAGGAAGTTTTTTTAATAACCAATATATTTTATATCTAAGAGGATATTGACAAATAAAATGGAGATGATGAGAACTTTTCCTATTGGCTTTTTATACAGGAAATTAGTGAAAGTATTATTACTAGACTCTACGAGAAGATTCAAGAATGGAGTTTATATTTTGGCTATACTCATATGTAAAGTTGAGGACGGTATTTTTTTCGAAAGTATTTTTAAGATTATCGATTTTGGTTTTGTTCTCAGCAAAAATGAAAAACAACGTCTACATAGCGGACATATTTTCGGTTTGGTAACATTTTTAAAAATAAATGTTTTCGATATGAGGCGTATAAAAGATAAACAAGATAATAAAAAATAATAATTCACCTGCAAGATCTAAACTGCAGAGAACCAATACTATTTTCGAATTTACGTATCCTTTGAAGAAAAGTGTTCTTTATCAATTTAAATTCGTAAATAGTTACATTGGTCAAGCTACTACTCGTTTGACAAAAGACTCTCTTTGCATCTCTCAGACCATAGTTCAATTCGATTTTAGCCAATAATGATGATGATACACACACACACACACACACACACACACACACACACACACACACACACACACACACACATATTTATTTATTTATTTATTTATTTATCTGTCAATTCAGATAAAACTTTGTGGGGAAATAGCCATTTTCAACATGTCATTTTAAGACATGCATTCTTCTACCTTAAAAAAAGAGAATGAGAAAAAATTCTAATTTCAGAGGTTAGCTTTATTAAAGGGAAGGGTTGGGAAGTATTGGTTTCATTAGAGTTAAGCTAGGGGAATTTTAGTAGTAATTTACTCCATGGTAGTGGGAGGTATGTGGCTTGACCCTTGAGTTATTAGTGGTAGGTGGTGGGGAAGTATCTGCTTGGCCAACATTTTTAAAAAACTTCATTTTGAATAATTGGAAGAAAACTTCTGCATAGTTTTAAGTATTATCCAACGATCCACTACGCCTCCCCACTACGATTTCATTAAAGAATTTGATATTCAGTTTTGTTTAACGGCATATCAAACTCTGTGAGTTATTTTATGTCAAAAATGTGGATTTTTAAGGGATTTTTTTAATGTTCGGTTATAGTGAGAAGATTGATTTAATCAGATTTTAATGAACATTTTTTTATTATTCCTTTTTATTTTAGAAAACTGAAAATGTCTTCTAGTATGTATTAAAAAATGTTTTGCTGAGAATATGTTTTTTCCTTCAAAAATGTATGTTTTTGTATCAAGTATATTTATATATATATATATATTTCTCCCTCTCGCTCACTCTCTCTCTCTATATATATATATATTATATTTATTTCTATAAACCTATATATATATATATATATATATATATATATATATATATATATATATATATATATATATATATATATATATATATATAATATATATATATATATATATATATATATATATATATATATATATTAGGGTGGACCTGAGAACAACAGCAATTAAGAGGTGGTTCCATGCTCCTCAAAACCTACGAAACATGCCCAGAACCTCATTCAAGTGTAACATTCCAGACAACTCACCTATCGGAATTCATAGTTATAAAACGAATATTATGGAGGTATGTCTAAGAATGCTTGAGCAACACTTATGCAAATGCACACTCAGACATAAACGCAGTCAGATGCGTGCGTGCGGGAATGCGAACGCACATATTGCACATACCCGTATGCACACACACGCACAAACATGCAAACATTCAACCGTCACCTTAAAAGTCAAGTGGTCAACACACTACAAATTAATAAATCAACGAAAATCCAGCACTCATAAAAAGTCAGTAGAAAACCAGAAGATAACAGAAAAAGTAGAAAAAAAGAAAAAACGAAATAACAGAAGAAAGAAGAAAACTAGATGATATGACATTCATCAAGAGAAAAAATCACTCACTCACAGATTTACACACAAAAGTAACAAATAACATTAGTTACAAAGTTTATTAACATAGAAATATTGAAAAATATCTGTAGAAATACTGGACAAGCCCTGATGAGTGAGCGTCTTATTGTGTGTTAATGAAACTTCGAAGTTGGCTTGGCCGGAAGTGACGCCTATCAGTTAAGTGAAAATATTTTATACATTAATTCTAATTGCACACACACACACACACACACACGCACACACACACATACAGACACACACACACATGCAGAAACACATATGCACATAAGCGCATGCACATGCACTCACAAATCTATACATATACATATTACCGTTAGATACATATCTAACCGTCACTCTGAAAGACAAGCGGTCAACACACCACAAGGTAATAAATCAACTAAAATTCAACACTGCTTAAGAATTCAGTGAACAAACAGAAAATAAAAGTAAGAAGAGAAAACAGGAAAACCGAAATAAAAAAAGAAGAAAGAAGATAACCAGATAACATGGGATTCATCAAGTAAAAAGAATCACACGTTCACAGACTTACACATAAATGTAACGAAAAACAACAATACCACAACAGTATCTAAATACACAAGTATTAAAAATACCAGCAGAAAAACCGGACAAACCCTGATGAGTGGGCGTATTAATATATGTTCACGAATCTTCGAAGTCGGCAGGACGAAAGAGATGAATACACACACACACACACACACACACACACACACACACACACACACACACACAAAAGACAAACATTTTATATATATATATCTATATATTCTCAGTCCAAGGTAAGTGTCAGCAGGTATTTCAGTGAATACATTTAGGCACCCAGGTATGTGCCTATTTTATGTATATTTATATATTCAAGGCAATATATATATATATATATATATATATATATATATATATTCTATGCAGCATATATACATATATATATATATATATGCTGCATAGAATATATATATGCAGCATATATATATATATATATATGTATATATGCTGCATAGAATATATATATATATATATATATATATATATATATATATGTAAGCCACACATACACACATATATAATTCACACAAAACACACGCAACATATATATATATATATATTGAGAATAAGAGATATGTACTATGCTATTTTATTACAAATTCACATTAATCAAAATGTTTGTCACCCTACCTCTAAACTGCGAGTTTTCCTGTGTATATTTATAGCATTTTTTTTTCTTTTTAAGCTAGCCTACCTAGCGTGCCTTTTTGTCTAATCAACAACAAAAAATTTGTTTGATTCTACTTGAACTAATCTGTGTGATATTTTTTTTCATTTTGTTTTTTTTTTTGGACACCTTTTTCTTTGTTTTTCTTGATGTTGATATTGTCAAGTTGGGTCCGAGTCTGAAAGATTGGAAAGAAGAGAGAAAGTATATCTGCCACCCACTGGAGTGATCTCCAGACAATTTCTCTGAGTCAGAATAATATATATATATATATATATATATATAATTTCAGATATATCTTCAACATCCATGTAAAAGGATAATATGAATAAAAAATATTTTAGCCGACGCGTTTTATCATGTAATGGTATTTATCAAAGTAATTTTAATTGATAAAATCCGTCACAGGAAGAAAAGTCGGCTAAGCTAATTTTTCGCTTTATATATATACTTAAGGCAATTGATATATGCTGCCACTGTGTTGAGCATGAGTCCCTAACCAACAAATTCAGGAGATATTTTCTTATGAATATGATATGTGTTCGTTTTCCGAGTTGATATCCTTCCGTAATCACCATTAGACTTATTCAGCTCCTTCCGAACTGGAGCTTTAGACACGAATATCAAGCAGTATAGCACCTCGTTTCCAATTTTCTGGCCTATTTTATTGAATCAAGATGGTAGTTTTGTAACTGACGGACCCAAATAAAAAAATAACGCGCATGCGTGAAATTTAATATATATAATGGTTACAATTTTCCCCATCGCACGCCACAAATATATATATATATACTGTAATTTTGTTATTACAATGGTTTATAAAAAATAAATAATAATAATAATAAATAATAATAATATTTCGCGGCAAATTAACGTCGATTGGATTTTTAATGCCGAAATCTAAATATTTTGTACGTACTTTTATGCTTTCAAAATGCAGATATTTTAGACATAATGTTATACATTCAGAGTAAATGTATGTATTTTAACTATATTTATTTTGTAGATTATTAAATCTATTATTGTTAATTTTATTATAAAAATGTATTCCCGTAATTTTTTGTGTTGCATTGTCTATCAAATGTTTTTTATATAATATAAATTGTGCTGTTTAAATCTTACGAAAAAACACTGATCAATATATGGCGATTCATTATATTGCTTAGTTTAGTTTGGTCTCACTTTTTTTTTTAAATTGGTCGCCTTAAGCAAGGCATTTTACTGCCACTGTTGAGCAAGGGGTTACGTAGGAGGAAAGGTAAACAATAGCTATTTCCATCGCAAATGTTGCTTGGTTCAACTCTTTAATAATCCTGACATGCCATGCCAAGTATACATGCTCGAATCGTTCACATTCGGTTCGCATCCCAATAATAAGAAAGGAATTCCTACTCAGATAATTTTTCCTGAGAACTAATACTTTATGAAATACTAATACTTTTCTCGAAAGGATGCTTTCCCGATCATTACAATATTTATAGACTCAAGTCTAGAGCCAAACACTATTTATCCCATAAATCCTTAGAATCTACGCCTGTTATTCCTGCTACGTCCCGAAACTAACTCATTTACAAATTTTGTAAATTAGATGGCTCCTGAACGTTTTATAGCATGGACATTTAGTTAAAAAACAAGAATGAGTGATGTGATCAATAATTAAAGAATGAATAATTATTGTATATATACTATTTACATTGTTCGCATTATTTGTTTATACTTCTGAGATGAGGAAGTATTTGCCCTATTTACATTGTTCCGGCTATCGTCTTCATCTTTATTGGCATGTTTACGCCGTTTCGGCCGTTGTACACTCCGGCCGTCTTCAGTCGAACCCTTTAATACGATCACTGGAGTACAACATTCTCCTTCCATGTGCGATACGACTTCTGGTAGCCATGTATTTATCTCCATTTAACTTAACTCTCTGAGGTATATGTTCACTACTGCTGCATTTTGCTATTGAAATCACAACACTTTAGCTCAAGACACTGGAATTAACCAACGACTTTGTGTCTTTGAGGCAATGTAAATAGTGTAAATACTACCTCATCAAAGAAATATAGCCAAATACTATTTCATCCTAGGAAAGTTGTTTACGCCACTGATGTGCATAGGTTACATAAGAGAGTTGAAGTATTAGGCAGGAGGAGTGTGACGACAAAGAAGAACTAGCTAAAGTGGGTGAAAGAGAAAGAGCAAGAGAAGGATGTGAACACAGGAATGAAGACAGTTGTGAAGGTAGAGAGACAGGAAAAGAACAAAATACACAGGATGATGTAGAAAGGGCTGGAATTAAGTGGATAAGAGATGGGTATTGACTTTGCATTTAAGTTCTTGGAGGTTATAGCCGACAAGAAAGCAAATATGTAGAAGGGCGTTCCACAGGCGGGAAGAGCGAGAAAAGAACCTCCTGGAGTAGAATTCTCGCCTGCATTTGGTTGATCTGACTGTAAAATGGTGAGACCTTGTTGCCAGTTTGGTTAGTCGAGTAAATTCTGGTAGAGGGGGCATCAGTGACCCAAGTTCGTCAGAGCAGAAGCCATGAAAATATTTATAGAAGAGAGCCATAACCCGACGATGAGAAAGTGGCTGGAGCTGAGCTGCCACGTCAGGACCAATCAAATTACAGATTCTCATCTGGAACCAGTCGAGAACACTGACATGAACAGCAGGGGCGCCTGACCATATATGACAGCGGTATTCTATGCACGGTCGGATGGTTGATTTGTATATGTGCAAAATGGGTTCAGGAGGAAAAAAATTCCTGGCCCGACACAGTGATCCAAACTTCCTAGCAGTAGATTTTTAAAACAACATGCATGTTCATAATATTTTTTTCGATAGTGAATAATAAATTTTTTTCTGATTCATGGAAATCTAAGATCGGCAATGACATTCTGTTTCCATGCAAACTTTTCAGTTTAGTTTCTTTGTCCGACCTTTCTTAGATATAAATTAATAAAATAATAGTTCAAATACGGAAATGGACAGTTTTTCCTTTGATACCGATATTAAGTATATTCATCCTCAGCAATATTTATAGTTTTAAAAATTAATGATTATAATTGTTATAGAGTCGAAACATAATGAAAGTGCATTTTTACATTTTTTGTTTTAAGAATTTACGCTTGCTATTTATTATCATAAATTTGCAAGACTAGTTTGAAATTTATAACTAAAATTAATACAATTGTATTAAAACAAATTTAATGCATTATTTATAAGTTAACAGTTTAAAAAAAGAATATCTACGAAAACAATTTTTCTTCATAAATTATAAATATTCATAAGTCTATATATTCATAAATATATTTATAAATCTATTCTCCTCGCTTTGAAAACTGATATTTCATCTGGTCTGGTGTGCCTATTATAAAGGGTGTCCATAAAATTCAAGTGCATTTTTAATACAAATAAAGCTATACATTTAGTTTAAATGGACACTTTGTATGTTTTGAAATCCTTGATAAAATCGAAATATTTTTAAACTTGATCTGGCATCTCGGCTTCAAACAACCTCTTACCGCTGTAACGTAGCTATTTCTACAAATGATTTTATGGCTTCTGCACAGAAGACTGGTGCCCTCTCCACCAGAATTTACTCGAGCAATCAGGCTGGTATCAAGGTCCCACACTTTTACAGTTAAATCAACCAAATGCAGGCGACAATTCTACTCCATCAGCTTCTTTTCCTGAGCTTCCCGCTTATGGAACTCCCTTCTATATAATCGCTTTCCTGCAGGCAATAACCACCACGAATTAATAAGCAAAGTCAATTCGCATCTCTTATCCACATAACTCCATCCCTTTCCACATCACCCCTTGTATCTTGTTCTTTTCCTTTCTCTCAACCTTCGTAACTGTCTTCACTCATGTGTTCACATCCTTCACTTGCTTTTTTTTCTTTCACCCCTGTAGCTGGTTTGTCTTTGTTCTGTCTAAAACTTAAACTTTCTTATGTAGTCCCCTGCATATCAGTGGAGGTACCACTTTGTTTGAATTGAAATGACAATAAGAGTTTCTTCCTCACGCTTGGGAAACTTTTGGTTTCTGAATCAAGTTGATTTGAAAAATTTAAATGCAGTATCGTTATTTTCTGTCTTCTTAATTTCTGTTAATTTATTTTTCTCTGTAAACTAGTATTTTTCCTGATAATCTCTAACGCTCAAACTCTTGCGTCTAACAACTATAATAGATTGCTTGAGGGGAAAGGTTTTCTAAAAAATTAACAAATTATTAAAGTAATGACGGAAAATGACGAAAAAATGACGGCAAAATATTTTGATCGATAAACTGCCTAAAATGATGGTCATATATAATGATGTACCTACTACTAAGTAACTTACATTAAGATATGACAAATAAACAGACCTTTAGACGTGACAGGAGGGATATATATATATATATATATATATATATATATATATATAAAATAAATTTCGATGTTCAAAACTGTTGAATGATCATTTCAACATGAAATCGCTAAGAGTGATTTCACATCTCATCGGCAACTACCACATTTCAAAATGAAATAAAAAAGAAATAAAAGTGAAGGTTACGAATTAAAAATTTACGTCACAAAAAATCGGTTAGCAATTAACGTCTATTTTTAGTTTTGGGACAATTTTACTTTTAGATAGATTTGTAAGTGAAAAAATTGGAAAATTTGGCTTTGTCTAGCTTTACGAAGAGAAAGGGGTTAAAGGATGGAATAGGAAGTGGTGTTAAATTGAGAATTGGGTTAAACAAAACAGAAGAAAAAGGAGAGAAGAGGTAAGAATGATAAAGAAAAAGAAAAGAAAAAAGAAAAAATTTCCATATTTTAAAGACGCTGGATACGTGTCAAACAAAACTAGCGTTTATAAATGGGTTAAAGTATTAGAAAAAATATTTTTACAAAAACATATTTAAGGAAAAAAAAGCAGATATATGATTTAATTAAATTAATTAAGTTAATGTAATTAATGATAAATCTAGATATAAATAAATGAAATATAATAAAAATAAAAAATAAAAAATAAAATAAAATTTAATTTTAAAAAAATCTCTAAGAATTATTTTTAAAATTTTTATAAAAATTTAAAAAAATTTATCTTGTGAAAAAGATATATATAGTTGCAGAAGAAGTTGGGGTTAAATTAGTAAAAGTATCCATATTTAATAATGATAGATAATCAAAGCAGACAGGAAGAGAACGGGAGAGGGTTTAAAATTACTATTTAAAATTTAAATCAATTTAACAAAACAATTAAATTTATATTTACTCTCTTAAAAACAAAAATTTAAATTTAAATGTTCACAAAATTCGCTCTATGGCGGCATTTACTAATGAATTCCTTTCTAAAATTCAGGAGTAGGTGCTTTAAAATTAGAATTTTTTCTTGCAGACACAGATCACACCTATCACGAAAATTCCTTGGAATTCGGGCTGAACCTATCTGTCTCCAGCTAATTACTAAGTCCAGTTCTTCTTCCTTCATTTTCCAGAATCTCCGTGAAAGGGCTGTCTGGTATTTTTCACCTGGGTTCGAAAAGGAATACCTGTGATTGTAATATCTCTGTTTAAAAGGACTCGCGAACATACCAATGTAGGTCCGGTAATTATTCTTGTTGTTGGATGGTGAGCTTCATAAATTACCTGTGTGGATTTACATTTGCCCTCCACCGAGCAGGCATACACGGAGTTACAATTGCATTTATTTAAAATTCCGGACTCAGAGTCAGTATTAGATAATATATATATATATATATATATATATATATATATATATATATCGGAGTTAAAATTCCAGCATAGGATTGGTAAAAAATACGGTATAAGGTTGGTAAATAATCTAGGAAGATTCTAGTAATATTGTTAAAATATTAAAACTGATCCAATAGCGAGCTCAATGTAAATCAATTTAACTTACAGAGCGGATATTTATTTATTTATTTATCTGTAAATTCAGATAAAACCTAGAGGGGTAATAGACATTTTCAACATGTCATTTTAAGAAATGCATTTTCAGCCCCATTTAAACAAAGAACATTTAAACACACACAACGCACACACACACACACACACATATATATATATATATATATATATATATTGTATATACGTAATTAGGATCTTTAAAGAAATATGTTCTTGAACCTTGTGGAAAACACAGATATCATATCATCATCCACATGCAAAAATGTCTATACAGGGTGATGTAGAAAGAACTGGAGACAAGTGGTTAAGAGATGGGTATTGACATTGCATTTAAATTCCTGGAGGTTATAGCCGTCAGGAAAGCAAGTCACAGTGAGTCAGGAAGTGTGAGAAAAGAAGGTCTTAGAGTAGAATTGTCGTCTGCATTTGGTTGATCTAACTATGAATGAGTGGGACCCAGTTGCCAGTCTGGTTACACGTGTAAACTTCTGTGGCCGGGGCACCAGTGACTTTGTTCGTCGGAGGAGAAGCCATGAAATATTCTTAGAACAGAGGGAAGCCACAAACCGTCGGTGTGAATGTGGCTGGAGACAAGCCGCTAAGTCGGTACCTATCACATTCCTAATTCTTCTTTGGAGCCTGTCAGGAACACTAAGATGAACAGCGGCGGTGACTGACCATATATGACAGTAGCATTCCATGCACGGACGATTAATCGATTTGTAAAGGTGCAACATGCATTCAGGCGGGAAAAACTTCCTTGCCTACACAGTGACCCAACACACGCACACACAAACACTCACACACACACACACTTACGCACACACACACACACACACATATATATATATAGTCATCCGCAGACAGTTCTGTTTCGCTGCATCACAGCTCATCAGTACAGTGAGACATCCGATTGCTTTTAACCCAGAATTGAAACCCGACTGAATTGGCGTCAGTCGGCGATTCTACCACTGAGCTATGGGTGCTCGGTAGAAGGAGGCAGATTTTTAACGTGTACATTATCATTATACGCGCTCAATAGCTGAGAGTGTTCTAATTCATTGCTGAATGAACGATGCGTAGATGCTAGAGTAGATACGGTTTTTCACAGTCTACCATTCTTCAGAGAGTGCTCAATCAGGGTGTGAGAGCGTAAATAATCAACCGCAGACAGATCTTATACATATCCAACAGTGTTTATATATATATATATATATATATATATATATATATATATATATATATATTCTGCTATTCGATGACATGATTATTACAAAAAATAATGAGGCATTGTTAAAGAGGAGACACGCAGCAAGAGCTTTTATGACTAGAAATAAAGTTTAATAAATGGGAGTTAAGTGTATGAACTGAGCCAAGGCTGTCTTGCTATTGTTTCTCTAATGGATTGAGCCGGCTGTTGGTTCGTTTTGATTCCCTTTCAATAAGCGTGACAGGAGCGACATATATATATATATATATATATATATATATATATGTATATGTGTGTGTGTGTGTGTGTGTGTGTGTGTGTGTGTGTGTGAGAGAGAGAGAGAGAGAGAGAGAGAGAGCGTGACAGATGGGATATATATATATGTATATATATGGTAATCAGGCAATGTTTTTCTAACTATTTCAATAAACAAGATAAAATTAAATAGTCTAGACAAGAAAAATTTAACGAATGGTCATTATTATTTTTGTCGAAAATTCTCAAGACGAAAGGAAATATATATCCACTTTTATATGATTAGTTTTTTCTAAAATTTTAATAATGACTTTTAAAACAATACACTGAAAGTAGTTAAAATATCAATAGAAAAAATCGACCTTTTGAAGCCCCCTTTTTTAAAGGCTCGAGAGTTTAAAATTTAATAAAAGACATCAATATCATGATAAACTCTGGAAATTCTAGCAGGATCCATCATTGGCGGCAAAATTCATAACAATGAAAGATACGCAGATGACACAGTACTGATAGCAGACACTGAAAGGAAACTACAAGGCCCCATACAGAATGTGGCGAAGGAAAGCGATAAGAAAAGAGTGAATCTATACTATAAGAAAAGTGAATGCACAATCATCAGGAAAAAAGGCTAATTACAGCTCGGGGCTGCTAAAATTAAGCCGGTAGAGAAACGTAAACACCTAGAAAGTGTTCTAACAGAGAACGGAATGTGCGACACTGAAATCCAAAGGCATATTGGCATGACCAAGGAGAAATTCCAGTAGCTGAGTAGAGTATTGAGAGACAGAAAAATTTAGCTGGAAACAAAGAAAAGTATATTAAACAGTTATGTAATGTCTGTCCTCCTATACTGTTGCAAATGCAGGAAAATATCACCAAAGATGAAGGAAAAACTCGAAGCAATGGAAATGTGATTGTAAAGAAAGATGCTGAGAATACCATGGACCGAGCAACGATTAGGTTTTGGAGTGAATGGAAACAAAAAAGAAATATACTTAACATCAGGAAGCGAAAGCTGAACGTTCGAGTTTTGTTTAACGGCACTCTGTGTGTTATCTAATGCCAAAAAGGTGAGATTTTACGCTATTATTCTTTACTGTTAGGGTATAGTGAGAAGGTTGATTTGGTCAGATTTTAATGGAATTTTTCTGTTTTTATTCTTTTTTTATTTTAGAAAACTGAAAATCTCTTCTAGTTTTGTATTCAAAAACGTTTTGCTGTGAATAATTTTTACCATAAAAAATGTGTTATGGAAATAATTATTCTTCAAAAACGTATGTTTTGTAAAATCTTTCGTTCAAAGTGTATATTTTTCTATAAAAATCTATTTTATGTATATATTTCTATAAAAGTGTATTTTTATACTTTCATAGTGTTTTGAACCCAGGTAACTATTTGCTGGGACCCTAACAGCTGCTACCACTCAGAGTCAGGGTGGACCTGAGAACAACAGCAATTAAGAAGTGGATCCATGCTCATCACAGCCTCCCAATCAGAGGCATTGGTACCGGATGCAGTTTACCGTCATGCACAGGACCCGTGAACGTTTGGGCTACATGAACTGGGGAAAGATGGCTTGAAGATTCGAATACACATAGTACGGATAGAGATAAAGGGAAACAGGGAAAATAACGTGTGAAATTCTTGCCGGGTTTTAAGCTAATGGATGGCAGGGTAGTGTCTGGGAGAAAATAACAAGACAAAAGTTATTAAGAGCTATAAAGAACAGGAAGATGTGTAGGGCCATGAGCGCCTACGTCTTAAAGAGACGAAGCAACTAAAATAATAATAATAATAATGTGAATGATTAAAGGCGTGTGTGTGCATATATTGTGCATGATTCGCTAAATTCAAATTGCATAAATGACGACATGGTTATTCATAAACCACAGGTTATCGTCTATTACCTTTTCTTCTGAGAATAGGCAGGGTTGCTGAAATACTTTCTGCTCTTCATTGATCTATGTAATTTCCTAACACTTACTCAATATGCGCTTTCTATGTAAGCCTATAAAGCTGAAGTAACTAAAATTCTATAAAATATTCTATTATTAATTTTTGAAAGATTACCGAAAAAGATTAAAAATTATACTCACCAATTGTTTTTACAGCTATGTCACCCGTAGAAAATGTCTCCTGTATAAGTCTATCGAAAGGGTTGTCAACACCACAAATAAACACCCACACGACCGTGTTAAACATGCTTTTATGTGATATTTTAAATTTTTAATAAAAATAAATAATGTTTATTCAAATCAGATTAATCAAAGTTTAAGTCAACTATTATTCCCTAAATGAAATTTCAAAAAATCGTATTTCATTTTTAAATATATTTTGAATAAAGTGAATAATGTTTTGTTGAGATATTCGCTAATATAACCGAACGTTAAAAAATTTTAATAAATTTGACGATTTAAGAAATAAATCTATTCCATTTTAAATTCGGCTTTTAATACATCACAATATTTTGTTTATTGTAGATATTAAATTTATTAAGTTAACTAGAAATTGAAATTAGAATAAAAGGTCCTAGAAAGAGTTTTTTTTATTTGAAAAGGCAAAATGCATTTTAAATCTTATGTATCACTTTACTTTTGTTTATAATTGACGTTATTTTTTATTAATAAAGCGTCCATTACTTTACAAACATTTTCTGCATTTACTTCATTATATTATGTTGGTGTTGACTATGAATATATGCAATGGAGGATTTAATAATAATAAAGAAAAAACTCATTTTTATTAATATCAATTATGAACACCACACAACGTGTTGGCTGTGTTCGTAAATAAAACATTTCTATTTCTACAAGAAATATCTACATATTCAGACAAAAAAATGTATCCTTGAGATGATTTACTCATATTTTACGCGTGATACATTGGGTATGTAGGCACAAATGCACGTTAATATATCGTTGTCTACACATCTGTTTATTTTTTATTCAAAGGAAAATCAATTTTGAACGACAAATTTATTGTTTTACTATCTTAATTTATTTTACATGCTTTCTCACATTTAATGTCATCAAACTAACAGTCTTCCATATTTAATTTTCGGTGTGACGATTTAGTTGATTTGGGGGAAATGACCAGAGGATGAATTACAGGAGGCTATTGTATGATGAGGCAGGTCAGGACAAAGCATGAAAAAAGGGAACAAAAAATGGAATGAAAAGATAAAAGAAAACGTGCAGATAGATATACAAGAGTAAGGCATGGACATTGTTGAGGTTAGTGTGAACTTTCAGATGTTAGTTGGAGATCTCAGATTGTATAAAAGGTAGGGTTATATTAAAGAAGTTGTTATATAGTAATATATATATATATATATATATATATATATATATATATATATATATATATATAGATATATTTCAAAAAGACCTGAGCATCTCAGGTCATTATCACCTAAACTTTGATGTCTTATTTTCACTCTATAGTTTTCAATAAACTTTGATTAGAATTTTCTATCGATTTAACTGCACTTTTAAAAAAATGCTTTGAACAATAAATATTCATTAATGGAAACTTGTTTTTTCATTTGGGTCCAAATTTTTTTGTTACATCTATGAATTCTTGATATTACATGCATACGATTATGTGCAGTTAAACCTCAATATAGAAATGTAATTGAGAGAAGAGGGAACATATTTTAAGTGTGATAAATCCCTTATTGCTTAAAAAATAAACAAACATTTTACGTCCCTTTTTATCTGAGCACTGAGCTCTAACTACAATAGAACGTACCGGAATCGTCCCCCGAGGATTGCTGTGAGTAATCTTTTGCAATTGGCAAGCGACTATGGCTATACATGAAGGATGTCTAAACATTGATATGTGTTTTCTACTCTCTCTCTCTCACTCTCTCTCTCTCTCAATCTCTCTCTCTCTCTCTCTCTCTCTCTCTCTCTCTCTCTGTAAACCATGCACTCTTGCCATGTAGGGTGTGTTATAGCAAAAAAAAATGCTTTAAAATTAACTACAATCGAAAAGAGTTTTAATTTCTACTTAACTTTGTAGCTATCAATGTTGACATGTACCTAATGATTTAACAAGAGCTCGATGAATGATTTGTTCTCAGATTTATCTAACTTCGTTCAATAAAGCAATAGCGTCTATAACTAGAAGTAAAGTTTAATAACTGGCAGTAAAGAAAATGAACTGGGCCACTGCTGACTTGCTATTGTCTCTCGAATGGACTGAGCCGACTATTGGCTCCATTTTGTTTTCGCTTTCGATGAGGGTGAAGAGAAGGACACACACACACACACACACGCACACTTACGCTCTCACACCCTGATTGAGCACTCTGGAAGAATGGTAGACTTTGAAGAATAATAGTTACTCTGGCATGTACGCATCGTTCATTCAGTAATTAATTAAAATACTCTCAGCTATTGGGGGTGTATAATGAAAATATACACGCCAAAAGTCTGCCTCCTTCTACCGAGCACCCATAGCTCAGAGGTAGAATCGCCGACTGACGCCAATTCGGTCGGGTTTCAGTCCTGGGTTAAAAGCAATCAGTCTTACCGTACTGATGAGCTGTGATACAGTAAAGCAGATATGTCTGCGGATATATATATATATATATATATATATATATATATATATATATATATATATATTTTAATCATTTCACCCCGAGCAAGGCGGAAATGCCACTGGTGTGCAGGGGGCTACATAAATGTAAAAAAGATTAATTAAGCGGTTATAAACTCAGAAATTATTCTTGCAGTCTGAAAAATTTCAAACCCAAAAAATCAAATATTCGACATTACTCAGAATATTAAAAAAAAAAAAGATTTGCACAGAGAGGAAATAAGTTTAAGTGAAGGGCAGACGTGTAACAGTAAAACATTGGAGCAACAGATACTGGAAATGTCACAAAATAAAGAACACATACACCAAATCACTCAAAAAAATTAAAAGAAAAAATATACAACTACAAACAAGACAATACAATCATGCATAAAATAAGCACACACAGACATATAATATTAAATGGTCATATATGCACACAATAATATACACACAATAATAACTCAAATCTAAAAATACAAAAATATAAATTTTGGTAATTTATATGTTGATTTCAAAATAATCGACAGACAACATTACATTCAGATATTTGATACATATGCACTAAACACTTCTCTAGGCTGACTTGGCATTTCTCAAACTGAGCATATGAGCACAAATACAAAAGAAGCGAAATAATATTAACATAATACCAATTTTGTGTATAACACCGAAATACTCCATAACGGGAAATAAAAAAATGAAATAATTGTGAAATAATGAAATAATTGTACAGAGTATTTGATAAATAGTTGGACAGACTGAACATGCCTAGATTTTTCAACGAAACTTGTTTTAAAAAATAAAACACAAACACAGAATTTTATATATATATATATATATATATATATATATATATATATATATATATATATATATATATTATAGAGAGAGGGAGGGATATATATATATATATATATATATATATATATATATATATATATATACTATCATTATAGCCCGGCGTTGCTCGGGTGAAATGAAAGGTTTAAAACTATTCCATGGTCCTGGAGATCAGACTCTTTAGACGTTGGCACGAAAGACTAAAAAGCAATAGTTGTTTCCAGTTAAAGTGAAAATGAATGGATGTAATTCAAATTTTGATTTCCTGGTATCAATATCAAATAATACTTCTGAATTTTGAAGGCTAAAGAAGTCCTCTGACTAAATGGTCTCATGGCTGAGACTAAGAACTACAATTAAATCTACTTAGAGCCAAACCCGAGGCAAAAACTAAAATAAAAGTGCTGAAAAAATGCAGACATACAGGCAGATAACCAGACACACACACACACACACACACACACACACACACACATCTTGCCTTATATATATATATATATATATATATATATATATATATATATATATTATCAATTTTCTGCACTCTTGTAAGAACTGCAGCCATGAAACTACTGAATATCATTTATGTCTTTGTCTATGAGTGTATGAAATTTGATTAAAATCGGACTACTCCTTCTATAACCCTATTTTTTCAATATTTATTTGGGGCACATCGACATAAAACCTAGCTACGAAAACTCGCAGACGCGTGTAGTACAACTCTGAAAATTTTCAAGGAAAAATTCTAAACCCAAATGTTTGCTTTAATAAAAGAAGGCTTTGCGAAATATTGGTTTTATAGAGTTAAGCTAGCAGAATTTTAGTAGTAATTTCTTTTTTGGTAGTGGGAGATATTTGGTTTGACCCTTGAATTAGCAGTGGTAAATAGCGGGGAATTAACTGCTTAGCCAATTTTCTCTTTTAAATAAAACTTATTGTGTCTAATTGGAAGAAACGGATACTAATTTTAATTTACACTTTTTTCTATGACGATACATATCGTATTTATATCGTATTTATATCGTATTTATATCGTATTTATAGGATAAAATGCAGAAAATCTGAGATAATAACGTAAATGTCAATAACGTAATGCGGACACATAGATCAACAACGAATGTCAATAGTCTGTTCCCTCCCTGAATGTACCATAACGTGTATCTGAAAATTCTTACCTGAAAATTATGTTCAGTCCTAAAAAATTATTAGCACTGAGTATTGAACTTTTATCTATATATAAAGAGAGAGAAAGAGAAGGAGAGAGAGAGAGAGAATATATGTGTGCGTTTACCTATAGAGAGCTGTACAACTAAAATAAAGAAAGTGAAAGAAAGAGAGAGAGAGAGAGAAACAAATAGAAAAACGGATTTTTTGTGTGAATGTCTGAATATGTACTTGTGTATATACAAATATTAAATAAAGAGTTAGACATGTGTGACAAATTTGCGTTGTCTCACTCCCTCGCCATACTCGGTAATTAGACCTTTTTCACCTGTTTTCTTGACTGCTTTTTGTTTCTTTTAAGCTTTTCTCCAAGCCAAAACAATGACGCCCACTTTTCTTACCGCCACAGCTGGACATCATGATTGTGCACATATACAGACATTTGCATAAAGGAAATAAAAATTTAACTTTTACGTTCCTTCTCCCGAAAATACAGGACGAATAAAGAAAAGAATATATATATTTTTTTTTTAAATTTCTAAAAGACTACGTTTAAAAATTATCCTTAAGTATGAAAACCATTCAAATGAAAACTCCTCGATTTTATATATATAATTTCTATAATGCAGGGTTTAAGATTTATCCCTAAGTATGAAAAACCTTCAAATTATATATATATATATATATATATATATATATATATATATATATATATATATATATTAACATGCCCTGTGGACATAGAAGAATCCAAAGGAGTATCCTTTGCATATAATGGTAGGATAACTCTCTACGAGAGCTCTAAACATATATGCATATAAATACATATAGAGCAAATATAAGAAAAAATTAAGACAGACGCGTTATTTCATAGTATTACCATGACATAACGCGTCTGTCTTAATTTTTCTTATATATATATATATATATATATATAGCTTGATTTAAATTCGATTCGACTGTGGAATCATTCATTCGTGGTCGAGCGGTCTAAGATGCACCAGATACATTGGTAGTTTCTACTATGTTGTTAGAAGTCACAGTAGAAATAAATATGTAGATATATTGTTTGATTAAACACACAATATCTACTCAAATTCGAGTATCGATTAAAAATAATGTTCAAACAAATAAATTATATATATATACATTTTTTATTTATATTTATATTTTATTTATATTTATATATATATATATATATATATTTAATCATTTCATCCCGAGCGGGGGGGCTACATAACTGTAAAAAGATTAATTAGAAAAGAGTGAGGAGTACAAACTAGTTAGAAAGGAGCAATACAGAGCTTAGAATGCAGTTGCGATGACAAATACATAGGTGGAGAGAAAGGGAAGGATATACGGGGGTGGTGAGAGAGCTAGGATCCAGTGGTTAATAGATGAGTATTGACATTGCATTTAAATTTCTGGAGGTTGTAACCGTCAGGAAAGCTAGAATATGGGAGCGAGTTCCACAGGCGGGAAGTGCGAGAGAAGAAGCTGCCGGAGTAGAATTGTCGTCTGCATTTGGCTAACCTGACTGTGAATGGGTGGGACCCAGTTGCCAGTCTGGTTGCACGAGTAAACACCTGTTGAAGAGACACCAGTGACTTAATTTCGTTGGAGCAGAAGCCATGAAAATATTTATAGAACAGACAAAGGGAGGCCACATTTCGACGATGGGGAAGTGGCTACAGTCGAGTCACCAGATCAATACCTATCACATTACAGACTCTCCTTTGGAGAACACTGGGGAGAACCGCAGGGGCGCCTGACTATAAATGACAGCAGTACTCCATGCACGGACAGATGGTTGACTTGTATATATGCAGGATGAATTCAGGCGGAAAAAAACACCCTGCATCTACATAGTGACCCAACCTTCTTAGCAGTAGATTTTGCTATAGATTCAATATAGTGGTCCCATTTGAGGTCTGAGGAGAGGCTAAGGCCGAGGAGCCGTAGTGTATTGCTCTCAGGGAGAATCGCTTGGTCCATGCTTATGGGAGGCAGGAGAGGTTGCCTGTAATGGTTGACTGACAACAGCTTGGTCTTAGATGAATTGAATTTGACAAGCCACTTCTTGCCCCAGTTCACCACAGAGTGTAGATCCCGCTCAAGGTCAGCAGCGAGATGATGTCTGTCCGCCACGACCGGTTTCTTACTGGTGAAGGAGTATATTCTAGTGTCATCTGCGTAGATGCCTACTTGGGACTTGATCTCATCTGGGAGGTCTTTGATGAAAATAAGGAAGAGCGTCGGGCTCAGGATAGAGCCCTGTGGGACACCAGAATTCGTGCTGTAGGATGAAGAGGCACGCCCATTCAAAACGACCTTCATTTTGCGGTTATTTAAAAAAGACTGGATTAGGTCAAGCAGGCGACCGGTAATACCGTAACCCCGTAGCTTGCATAGGAGGCCAGAGTGCCAAACCCTGTCGAAAGCCTTGGAGATGTCCAGAACAACCGCGCGAGCCTCGTCAGACTCATCAAGGGCCTGTAGCATGTACTCCGTTACAGTTGTTAGCAAGGCGGCCGTGGACCTGGCAAAGCGGAAGCCATATTGCCTATCAGAGAAGAGTTTGTGGGCAGTGAGATGTTGAACTATTTCAGCATTGATTATGGCCTCGAATACTTTCCCAAATATCGGTTGAAGACTGATAGGGCGATAGTTTGATGGGTCCGAGGGTTCACCAGAATTCTTAGATGCAGGAACGACTGAAGAGAACTTCCAGCATGCTGGAAAACAGGAAGCAGAAAGGCAGTAGTTAAACAGTTTAGAGAGGACAGGGGAAAGTTCTGGAGCACACCTCTTAAGGACTATCACCGGGATTCCATCGTCTCCACTCGCCTTATGGGGGTCGAGTTTTGAAATTACTCGGCATACTACTGTCGGGGTAATATATACGTCGTGCAGTTTGGCCTCAGTTCTGATAGGCAAGTCGGGTGGGGGTACTCCGGACGAGTCAAATGTGGAGTTGGGTGAGAATCTGCGGGCAAAGCACTCAGATTTGTCTGCAGATGACGTGAGAACCTCAAATTTATGGATGAAAGAAGGTATTGAGGATTTCCTATTGTTCAGCACTCGTTTGCAAATCCTCCAATAGTCATTGGAGCCGTACTTGCGGTCAGCTATACGCTGTCGCATTCTCTCAGCAAACAACCGTTTGGCGTCATTTAGGGTTCTCTTGCACTCATTGCGAGCAGATGTGAACAGGCGCCTATTGTGATCAGATGACTGTCTCCGGAATAGACGGAAGTAATGGTTCCTGTGGGCAATGGCGGCCGAGCATGTATATATATATATATATATATATATATATATATATCATAGAATCTAATATTTAGCTGATTACATTAAGTAAAACGCTGGATTTAAGAATTATCCTTAAGAATTCCAATCATTTAAAAAATAAGCCTTTTTCTGTCTTTCTAGGATTAACACAAAATTCAATACTTAGCTGATTGAAGTTATATTCAGCACTCCGACTTATATATATATATATATATATATATATAGAGAGAGAGAGAGAGAGAGAGAGGGAGAGAGAGATTTAAAATTAGACATTGAAGTGATCATCAAAAGACAATTATAGTCTCATTCAAGTTTGAAAACCATGAAAAGTCAAGATTTATATTATGAAATTTTGGCTATATATGATAACTTTTTTCTAGCTTTTCATTTTAAAATTTTTACAAATGCAAGTTAAGCGAGAATGACACCTTATTTTCAGTCATTAAACTTCGTTTAACGCTCAATTGATGGCGGTGAGTGTATGATTACCAAAGGAAAGTACATAAAATCTCACTTTGTCTTCTTTTATTTTTAATAGCGACAACAGGAGAATTTTTTCCTCTGAGGTGACATCTTAGGCCGGAGCTAGAACAACTTCTTAATTTCACAAACCAATGTGATATATCACAGAGGGAAAGAGAAAAGGGAGAGAAGAGAGAGACTATCGCTGATCTTATTAGTACTTTTAATGCTTAAACTATGTATTTAAAGATAACATTTTTATTTTTTATATTTATCTTTATTTGAACATATATGACAAACCTACGTATTGAAAGACTTTATTTTCAAAGTTCTCAACAGCTTCAGATTCAAATATGAACACTTATCCGCTATGAAATAACACCTTACCTCTACATTGTGCTTCTCCTATGTATGTCGATAAACAAATCCATCACCAAAGCCTCTAAGCAGGAGATTCGAGGTTTAGAGAAGCGTGGAACAACCTTTTAATTGCTATTGTTCCCAGTTCCATTCTGAACTGCGGTGGTAGCAGCTATAAGGGCCCCAGCTATGAGTAAATATTTATACCTTAAATTGGGGTAAAAACACTATGAAAGTATAAAGATAGCTTTTTCTGCAGGGTGCCACACAAAAAACAGGAAATCTGGTGCAATTTATCTCACCTTTTGGAATCTGTATTACAGTTATTTGAAACAAAAGCAAAGCACATATATATAATAATATATATGTGCTATATATATATATACATATAATAGCTTAAAATGAAACAAAAACACAAATGCTAGATGTGATGTTTCACTTTTTATATATTTGTTTTTCATTATGTAATAAATTTAAAATTTTATGTTATTTTTATGAGCATTCTGTTCTAAATAATAATAACGATACATTAAAAAATGCTAGCAATATATTTTTTAGAAAAAAAAATTCCAGTAACACATTTACAAAAATTGCCTAAATTAGCTTTTTTTTTTTTTACAAAAATACGTTAATAAAATCTGATCTACAAACTGATTTCTTACAGGGAAAGCATATTCTATTTATACAAGTCTAAAAATATTGTTGGCCTTCAATAACACATTGAGTTTAATATGGTGTAAAGTAAGAAAAACCCAAACCTTACATTATATAAATGTATATTTTATATCAGAAATATATTTGATAAATACCAGAGGAACGAAGGCGTTTTGGATCAAATATTTACAAAAAGACACTGTGAAATTGAACACAAGAGTTTTGTCAAGCAGAAGTGGATCAAAACTGAAAGAAAAAGAGAAACCAAGGAAATATATAATTCAATTTGTTTTATTGAATCCAATTGAATATATTTCTTCAGTCGACGTATAAAGGAAAAGTATTGATCTGCATGGGCGTTGGAATATGAAGAAGTAAGATCGCATTTTAAAAATTTAATTCTTTGTTTTAAAGTTTCATTTTAGTTTCACTTGAAATATAATAATCTATACTTATTACATCAAATAAATTACGTTTTTAAAAAATATTTGAAAAATTTTTAATGCACAGGAGCAAAACAATCAAACTTCCACCCAGTAGATATAGCTAACTTGATTAACTTCTTCTTCTTCTTCTTCTTCTTCTTCTTCTTCGTCTTCTTCTTCTTCTTCTTCTTCGTCTTCTTTTTCTCCTTCTTCTTCTTCTTTGTGTCTTGCTAGCTATCATGGACGTTCACAACCTTCTATCCCTATCTGTTTCATTAAACACACAATATGTACTCAAATTCGAGTATTGATTGAAAATAATGTTCAAACAATTAAATTATATATATATATATATATATATATATATATATATAGTGTATCGAAGCAGCAGACAGTTTTCTAAATATATACTGTTAATTATAAGAGATAATGAATGTCTATTATGTTTAATCATGAACTGTTCTAAACATTGTAATTTGGCTTTAATTTCAGGCGAAAATAAAGAAAAAAATTCTCCAACATTTGGATAATTTTTTATTAAGTTGGTTCTAAGATTTCTACATTAAATCCAAGCAATCCACATTTAATAAAATCACGTTTAAATCTGGTCATAGCACATTATATTGTACTTAACTATATGGTTCTGTTAACATTAACTCGGTGTGACGTCATAGAACCGCATTAAAATTTTTGTTATTTGATAACTCTTAATGTTGCTTAGAAAGTTTCATGTCAACAGAAGATAAAATCGTCTCTGAGAGTGGATGCTTTTATGTTAACGTCCTTGTAACTTCTCTGAGAAGATGCCTCATGTAAGCCGAAAGCTTATAACCAACTTAATAAAAAATTATCCGAATGTTGGTGAATTTTTCTCTTTATTTTTACCTGAAATTAATGCCAAAATACGATGTTTGGAACGGCTCATGATATTAAACATAATAGACATTCATTGTCCCTTATATTTAACAGTATATGTTTAGGATATATATATATATATATATATGTGTGTGTGTGTGTGTGTGTGTGTGTGTGTGTGTATATTTCATAGAATCTAATATTTAGCTGAGTATATTAACTAAAATGCTGGATGTTATAATTATCCTTAAGAATGAATCCCATTTAATAGAATTAACCTTTTTCCATCTATCTAGTATTGATACAAAACAAATTGAATACTTATCTGATTGAACTTATATTCAGCATCCCATTTATATATATATATATATATATATATATATATATATATATATATATATATATATATATATAACAACTTCTTAATTTCACACACCGATGCGATTTATCACAGAGAGTATAGAAAAGAGACGGAGAAAAGGGAAAGAATAGAGAGACTATCACTGGGCGTTGGAATATGACGAAGCAAAATCGCATTTTAAAAAACTAATTACGCTCCACACTAACTTCCGAGATATTGTTTCATGCAACTTTTGTCATTGTCGAAATCATACGTTGGTTCAGTTTATGACTTTTCAAAACTTGGCTTAATTAATGTCCAATTTTTGTATCATGCTACCAGTAATAATCGAAACCACTGCTTAGCACTAGTGAACTAGACCAATTAAACTAGCAAGGTATTATTTGTCAAGCTACTCATTAACCCATACTAAGGGACCGGACGACTGAAGTTCTGACCGATTCTTTTCATACGTGATCAAATCACTACAAAATCGAATAATCTGCGCTGATAACTTTGAACCCTCGTTCTACAGTAGGTACGGTGGATAATTGCCACCGAGGTAGGTTACACAGGGAATTGTTGGTGAGATTTTGGGGGAACCACACAATAACAGGGTTGTATATTGATTTGCAATTTATCTAATTTCTTTATCGCTGATCGGATTTGACACTTAGTCAGTTTCCTAACATGTAAGATAAAATATTTCTCCGTACACATTTCACTCAGGTTTCAGAATATTCCAATTCTCCCTGTACATTAGGGTGTATGGGGCAATGTTGCAGTATTTGAATCCCTGTAGCCAACCACATTACTTCAAATATCTTAGGACTGAGAGTTGATTTCCTAAGCACAGCTTAAATGTAGGCCGAAAGCATGGGGTCCACAGTAAGGATTGATATCACTACTTAGTTGTAATATTTTCTAGCGAGACGAGCTTGCTAACCATTACACCACTTTGTGTTGCCAATGCCGGGACTGAGAGTATATTTAAAACAAAGAATCATGTCCTATTTATTTATATTGTAAACACAAATTTTACTCCAGCAGCTTCATTTCTCGCACTTCCTGCCTGTGGAATTCCCTTCCGTTTACTTGCTCCTCCGACAGCTACAATCTCTAATAAATTATATGTAAAGTCAATAGTCATCTCCTATCTTGCTAACTTGCATCATCTCTCTCATGCTCCTTTCGCCGTCCACTCCTCTCTCATCCTTCTTTTACCCACTTCCTGACACCCACTGTAACCTGTCACTCTTTTTCATAACCTTCCTCCTATGTAATCTCCTGCACACCAATGGCAGTAGACTGCCTTGTTTTGGGCGATATGTTTATAAAAAAATCGTTCGCGCAAAATCTTCAAATTATTCATTATGGTTTGCGTTTTTAACGAGAAAGTTGCTCCAGAGAATGCGATTTACGTGCTTAGCTGTATTTGGCAGGGGACAAGATCTGTTAGTCATCTATGGAAATCGAATTCATATAACTCTCCCTGTAAAGAAGATTCGATGTTATTCATTAAAAAACGAAAAAAAAAACTATCGTTTTAAGGAAAGTGCTTATGTTAAAAAAGAGTGCGCATTTTTTAAATGATGGGCCGGTTAGTTCACTTAACCCTCCTCTTTTAAGTAATAAGTCTAAGAACAATTCTTTTTTTTTTCTTTTTTGTTTTTTTTGTTTCATGGTCTTCCAAGTAAACACGCTCAGTATTTCCATTTTTCTGTTAGCGTTGTTTGTACTCCGGGTCTCATCTATCAGCCACTTGAGATAGTACGTCAGGTCTATTAGGCTTCAGTTTACTGTTCTAACCGCGAACAAAAGCAAGCCAAAATGTTAAAAAAATATATCAAAAACAACTATTTAGTAAATAAAAAAGCATAGACAAAGAATATGTCTCTACTTCTTTCGAAGTTAACAAATGACCTCCGTCGGATTTAGATGGGATTAAAGTGTTTTGTTTTTACTTTGGGCTTTTAGCTCCGGTTATTGTATCTGGTGATATATATGTGCACGAATGTGTGTGTGCTTGTGTGTGTGTGTGAACACAAATGGGGCTGTCACAGCTCGTGGGTCAATAGTTATTAAAGCATGTTTGAATATGCTCACGCACACATACGCCCGTGCACATATCGAAAGAGAGAAACAATATGGACATAGGAATTAACACAAAATGGTGGTTGTCAGGTACACGCCTCATGCCGTACAAAGATCACTGAAAGTCGACAATTAGAATTGATTCCTTTTTTTTTATAATATAATCTAAAGAGGAAAAAACAACTTTTTATTTAAGAAAATTAAAGTAATACTTTTTATAAGTTGTTTAAATTTACCTTGTGCGCAGGGAATGTAAAACCAAAAAAAATAACATAAAATAGCAGTTGAAATTA
The DNA here is from genome assembly GCA_037127315.1 of Ascarosepion bandense. Classification (NCBI taxonomy): domain Eukaryota; kingdom Metazoa; phylum Mollusca; class Cephalopoda; order Sepiida; family Sepiidae; genus Ascarosepion; species Ascarosepion bandense. The sequence goes on along the minus strand of JBBBDQ010000872.1, from coordinate 5,031,782 downwards.
TACAACATAAATAGAATACAGAAACGAAAGAAGGCAAAAACATGAACAGAACGCGTGCGATTTTTAGAATATTCCCGACGTGGTAGCTCAACTCCAGTCATTTTCTCACCGACTTAATATGGCTTCCCTCTGACTTTTCTACAAATACTTTCACAGCTTCTGTTCTGACGAGCTTAGCTCCATTGGTGTCCACACTGCATGAAGCTACTAGACCAGTGACACCAATTAAATGTAACCGTAACATCTATTCCATCAGCATCTTTGCTCGCACTTCTCGCCTATAGAATTCCCTTCCGTATTCTTGCTTCTCTGACAGCTACAATATACAAGAATTTAAATGCAATGTCAATTGCCATCTCTTATCTCCTTGACTCGCATCCTTTCCCTGACAACTTTTGTATCATGCTCTTCTTCTTTTCCACTCTATTCTTATACAGCCATCATCACACTAGTTTTCTCATCCTTCTTTTATCCATTCTCTGACCTCCTCGTAATTGTTCTTCTTTCTCATCACTCACATCATATATAACCCGATGAGCACCAGTGGTAGTTCTCCTTGCTTGTGTTAAATGATTAACATATATATCGATTGATTGATTGATTGTTTAATTACTTACTTTTTGGTCATAATAAAATTAGACCAGTACACAGTTGTAATAAAAAGTGTTCAATACAATTGTAGAACTTTTGAATATTCTTCATTTGCAAACGAGTTATTACGCGAGATAAGTTTCTACCATTTGTTGCCTTCAGGTGATTTATACTTTCTTGTAATTTAAAAAATTGCGTGTTCAAAAATTCCAGGTAACATGAGAAAAGGTAAAATCAGTAATTGCAAATCGCCTGAAGACACCATATGATAGAAACCTTGGTCGCGTAATAACTTGTTTACACATGAAGAACATATATATATATATATATATATATATATATATATATATATATATATGAATAGAATAGGTAATGAACAAGTAGGAAAATTGTCTTTAGTCTAACAAGTTTTATTTTTAACAAGCTTCTTCAGAGATTTATTAATGGCGAATGATTTAAAAATCCAAAGGACAGTTTGTTGATTCAGGTATAGTTTTATTGGTCAGATACGTGTCACATGTGATAAAGCAATGGAAGAAAATGTTGAAGAGAAAATTTGTGTTTGTATAAGTGTACGTGCCAACGCGTAATAAAAGCATTAGATTTCTCTCAACATATACATTCGTTATTGATCCTCTCATTTTATATAATAAAAAAAATTCATTCCATCACTTGACACATTTATACAATACTGTTACTTATTTTAAACGGAAATGTATTTCGTGACTGTCATTCACACATGCTAATGTTATCGATATATATATGAAATGAATTGTTTGAATATTATCGATACTCATATTTAAGTAGATATTCTTTTTTTAATGAAACAGTATTGTATGTTTATATCTACCGGCCTGATTATTTACGATAAATTTTTATTACGAAAATGTGTGTCATTCGGCAGGATTCAAACCTGCGACCCCTATCTATATAGGGGAAGCTACCATTTGATCTGGTAACGTCTTAGACCTCTCGACCACGAATAGCCTCCAGTCAGGCCGGTAGATATAAATATATAATACTGTTTCATTAAAAACAGAATATCTACTTAAATATGAGTTTCGATAAAAAAATAAAATGTTCAAACAATTCATTTCAAATTGTCGGTTGCTTATAACCAAGTTTCGTCAAAATTCGTTGATTTCCGTAATATATATATATATATATATATATACACACACTTAAATCGTCTATGGTTTGGATGCGCTTAACATTATTTTCGCTTACATATACTTACATTCATAATAAATATCTCCCAAAATATCCCAAGCCTCGCAACCTAACATAATAAATATGTGTGTCTTTCTTAACCAAACTCCCTACAGCTTACTAGTGTTTATGTTGGATAATATTCATCACAAGGGTTTTCATCAGAAGGTTGGTTGTCGGCAGTTGGAATGTGTGGATTAGTCTAGAAGAGTGGAATAATAAAATATACCTTTTACATTTTAAAATAGAAATTTATTAAGAGGAAAAAATAACAAGAATTATAGAAATTAATGTTCAATTATAAACGTTAGTAAGAAGTTATTAGTAGAGTTCGTATTCAATGATGAGGCTGAAGAATTAAGAGTTCATACAAAATGTTTGTAGTAGTAATTGTTGAGATAGATAGCTAGATAAATAGAGACAGTGTGAGAGAGAGAGAGAGAGGACAATGTCCGGGTCACTTGAAGTAGAGAGTTACATATTTGATGTGGGTAAACAACCTACCTCCTCTGACTGCCCGTGACCGGTTAGAGACCATCCTTAACGATTGAAAAGTCACGTACGGTGGATCAGAAACGATCTTTTTCTTTAGCTATGGAAAAACCATTTCTCTGACGTATTTTTGAATTTTGCGATTTGATGACCAATCAGGATCCAGAGTTCTGCTGCAGGTCCGTAAAAGGATTTGATATTTATTTATTTTTAGTTTACCTCCGGAAATTCTGCGTTGAGCCAGACGCGCAAAGACAAGTTTTGATCATTTGCTTTCTGGATCTCTGAGGGCAAACAACCGGTCCATCACTTTGCTCGGTACCACCACACTGTTACTGCTTGCGAAATTATATAGTCCCTATATATTAGCTATACTAATTAGACAGTCATTTATATATGACTAGGACAATAAATATAAATGTATCACTGGGAATATCTTATGGGGCTGAGCAAGAATTTCACGTCGTTTTCTAATATTACATTTTTTTAAAATATTTCAATAAAATATAAGTACTAAAATTTTCATTAAAATTGGATTACTTAGTTATGTCTTTTAAAATACTTAAAGTTTTTTTTTATATTGAAGTCGCTAAATTAGTAGTTGAAAATAAAACAATATTAACGTATTTTTCAATTTATTTTAGTTTAATTTACTTTTAATAAAATGTTGTATGGAAACAGTTTAAAAAGACTTCGTTGGTGTATTGAAATAATTTCACATTGATATGTAATACAGTTGTTAACGAAATAAAATGAGTAAAAATAAATCTTAAATATTAAGTAAAACAGCTTTTTCCCTTTACTTTTTTATATTCCTTTTGATGGCGCAAGAAATTGAAAACTGTAAAGTTTAAATATTCGCAATCATTGTTTGTTCATCTGAATGATATCTGAAAGAAGAGTACAGATGCAGGAGGAAGTATATGTAATAGATTATGCAAACACCTTTGAAAAAGTCCGTCACAAAGTACTGTTTGAACTGCTAGGTAAGCTTTATTTATTTGGGAAGGATATTAGAACAACACAGATCACGTGCTGGAAGCAAACCCCGAGCACACGTAAAGAAAACGAATTCAGAAGACAAACAAAAATAGAAATAATTGCTAGACAAGTATATGCCTTCATATATATATATATAAGCGTTTCACCCCGAGCAAGGCATGTTACTGCCACTACTGCGCAGGGGGCTACATAGAATGGAGAAAGGATGATTAAATATACGAAATGTAAAAGGGTGGGTGATAGGCGGGTAAGGATACCGAGAATAAGGGTTGGGTAGATGAGAGTGTTCTGAGAATAATTGGGAGTTAGTGTGATAGGAGGTGTCTATTGACCCTACATTTAAACACCTGGAGATAGTAGCTGTCGGGAAAGCAGACTTGTGGAAGGGAGTTCCACAGGCGGGAAGCGCGAGAAAAGAAGCTGTTGGAGTAGAATTTACGGTTACATCTTATCTGTTTAACTGTAAAAGGGTGGGACCTACTTGCTAATCTAGTATCTCGTGTAAATTCGTGCTTAGACGGCACCAGTGATCTAAGCTCATCGGAGCAGAAGCCATGAAAGTAGTTGTAGAAGAGGCACAGGGAAGCCACATCACGCCGGCGAGAGAGTGGTTGCAGCCGGTCTGCCAAGTCAGTATCAACCACGTTACAGATCCTCCTTTGGATTTTGTCATAAAAAGACATATTGAGCTTTTACTGTTACTAATTTAATTATGAAGGCAATCCTGAGAAAATTAAAAGTCCTTAACAGATACATCTTTGGCGGCCAGAATCTTAAAGAAGTTTGTAAAAATAAGTAAGAAAGAAATAAGCATCAGATTTAAGAGTTGTCAGATATTGAGTTGTCAGCAACAGGATCAACTCAAAATGAGAACTACGAATTGGAAAACATTAGAATCAAGAATGTACGAGCATTTTAAATATCCAGGAAGAGTTTTTACAGAAGACGTAAAATGCGACACCGAAATGCGCAGACGCAGTGGAATAGTGAAATATGACTTACAAAAGTAAAGCAACATATTAAGAAACAGGAATTTGAAAATAAGAAAGAGTACTTCTATGTAGTAGTTAATGCACATCAGTCACCTCAGAGATTATGTTAGACATTAGGAAACAGATATTTGACTCTACTGATGGATGCTAAGAATATCATGAACTGATCATGCTTAAGATAAAATGAAGGCAAAAAGTGCGCTTATATTTAGAATCAGGAAGAAACAATTGAAATTTCCAGCTCACAAAAGAAGTAAAGATGGCTTGGAAAATTTAAAACTCACAGAGCACGTTGAAAGCAAAATGGGCCACAGTGAAAAGCAGTTAATACGCGTTTGTTTACATGCTTGACAGAAACGGGATCAGGAGATATAGCAAAAGAAAAACATTGCTAAGAATTGAAAGAAACAGGAGAACATGATCGCTAATTTTTAGAAGGGAGACGGTACATAGTATTAGCAGTAAATGATTCAACAGAAAATAGGTTTGTTTATTCATACATTTTTATTCGATATACGGTGCAAAATTTTGACAGAGTTATAAGAAAATAGTTATTTGACATTTGAACGACTTGACATGCCAGGGAATATCCTATCCGGGAAAATATATTTCTTCTTTATATTTTAAATAGAAAGAAAATAAAATCTTAAAAGCTTAACTGATCCATAAATCTACTATATTTCTTTAAAATAAATGTGTACGATAGATCAGTCAGTTAAGTGCCATACGTGATACTCGCTTGGGCGATCATGTCTCTTTCGAGACATGACTGACTGGGCAGAAGATTATCCCGCAGTAGGTTGCCATTGCTTTCTGCCGACCAAGGCTATAGAGCCCAATCTGTCCTGGATACTGGATTCTTAAAATACTTAAAAATTGTAATTTCATATTTGCCGGTATCTATCATATTTACTGCATGAACTGAGCGGGAGTGAGTTTGTTTTAATTTTCTGCATTAAAAGTATGTATCATTTTTATTTAAACAAATAAAAATACTTCTTTTACGTGTTAACATTCAAGTAGCACTAAAATTTAACTTCAAAGGAGATATTTAAATTATTTATAATTTTTTATGGATATATCTACAGATATAGCTTTAGTTTGAACTAGTAATAAAATGTATACTGAGATCAGATTTGGACTTAAGTCACATCGGGAAAAACTAGTTCGTTTTTCCTTAATGTCTAAAAGACAATAATTGAGTGGATTTCCCAGACACTTCAAATATTCATTTGGAAGATGACGCTTTGTGAATGAAACGTCATTGGTGAGGCAATGGACGTATTCAAAGCCTGGCCAAAACGGCAGATAAATATTTAAAAGAGCAATTAAGAATTGTCCGAATATCTGCGCAGATATGATAAAATTTAAGTAACATGCAATAATGAAAATAAAATAAACAGCAAACTTTTTCAGAGAATAAATGAAAAAGTAAGAAAATAAAAAATAAAAATGAGAGCCTAACAAAAATTAATGAGAGACAGTGAGGTATGGCAAACGAATGCGGAGAACTCTAACGATATAGACCGAGATAAACATTTAAAACGACAACAGAGAGACAGAAAAAACGAATAAAGAGTCGCACACACTAGAGGTTGCTGCGGTAACTAAATGGTCGTGACGAACGAGAAAGAAAGAAAAAATATTTTTTTAAAAAAGTAACCATTTAAAACAAAAAAGAAATTAAACAAAAAAATTATATACCCTCAAAAACAAAAAAACAAACAAAAAAAACAAAAAAAAAACAAACAAACAGAAACAAAAATTCTCAAAAAACAAAACAAAAAAAAAACAATAAAAACCGAAACAAAAGAAGAGGAAGATTAGATCTGGGCAAAGTCGTGTCACCTGCTCCGACATCTATTACGTTTGACACTTGACAAAGACAGTTAACATGGGTCGAAACTAATCGAGGGTGTCATTTTCATTCCGTCTGGCATCCACCACCACCCAGCTTGTGAACTCTGCGTGGAACACCCGTTTCCCTGGGCACACAAACACACCCAGAAAGGCTGATGGAAACATGTGTGCGCATGTACACACACAAATGAAAAATCATTTACATACATACACATGTATGCAACAATCCGCACACTTACACCAAGGTATCCTAAATCTAACAATCCTAACACAACACCCAAGAAGTCCCGGGCCTGACACATAGATGGCGCCACTAATAAAATATCTATATGATTTTATGAAGTACCAATCATCAAATGGCACGTGACAAAATTTGGGCGCTGTAATTAGTTTACAATTTACAGTTACTTAAGTTAAGCTACTGTTGAACATTTTTAAAACAATGGAAACATCTGAATTTTGTGGGTTAATAAAGCACTGCTTTCTGATAGGTAAAAATACTGTTCGAGCAAAGCAATGGCCTGATAAGTGTTATCCAAAATCTGCTCCGTCGGAAACGATAGTTAAGAGGTGGTATTCTGATTTTAAACGTAGTCGTACTGACACAAATGAGCCTCAAAGCGCAGGTCACCCCAAATCGTTTGTTTTCCGGGAAACACACACACACACACACACACACACACACACAAACTCGTTTTGGTCGATTGTAAATTGAAGTTGTGTGAGATAGCAGGGGATTTGAACAAATCAGAAGGCAGTGTATTCACCATTTTGCATGAACGTTTGTCACTAAGAAAAAGGTGTTCAATCATAATCGATCAAAGACAGCAACGCGTCAATTATTCAGAGCGTTGTTTGCAACTGTTTCAACGCAAAAAGACAGTTTTTTATCACAGACGGTGTCCATCCGACTCTAATATACTGTGCAGTGGACAAAATAAAAAAGAATCAACGTGCATGTACCAAATGTAAAATATAACATGGCGACAATTTGCCTATCACACGCCATTTCGGTCGGGTTTCAATCCTGGGTAAAAAAGCAATCGGAGTCTGACTGTACTGATGAGCTGTGATACGACGAAACAGATCTGTCTGCGGATGACAATATATATATATATATATATATATATATATATATGATCTGATGGGTAAATTGTCGCGATATTATATTTTACATATTGCCTTGTTAATCGCCGACTGACGCCAATTCGGTCGGGTTTCAAACCTGGGTTAAAGAGCAATCGGAGTCTAACCGTACTGATGAGCTGTGATACAGTGAAACGGATCTGTCTAAGGATGACCATAGTATATATATATATATATATATATATATATATATATATAATCAAATATGGCTTTGAAGTATGCTATATTTATAGGTTAAAATATCCATTATCATCAGGAATATATAAAAGAGGATATTAAATTCGACACCCAGAGTCAAAAGTCTGTTTCCTGCTAAGCTCTTCATCAGGCTATTCATGCAGCGAAACAGGCTTGTATGGGGATGACTAATAAATTATGCTCCCATTACGACTGAGCTCTCCAGGGAAAAAAATTTTAAAATAGTTACCACTTCTGCGATTTACGCATTACTCTTTAGTATTGAATTGAGTTCTCCTTGTGAATACACCTCATATATGTATAATACGCTAAAATTTGCTCTCGAGTTTTGTTCCCGGCTAGCAGTAAGTGTATGTCTAGCCACACTGATGAGCTGTGATACAGCGAAACAGGCTTGTATGCGGATGAATAATAAGTGATAAAAACCGAGATGCTCAATAAGAAGAAAATTAATAGCAAAAAAGTGGAACAAGTAACAAAAATAATATTTCGCCCTAAAATGGGAATATCAAAATACACGAGGTATTCACAAAAAACAAAAAACAAAAAGAAAAAACAGCTAATATGGTGCATCGGTTCTCTCAGCAAATCTCTGTCAGATAATATTAACAATCACTAAAGATTAAACGGTAAAGTTCAAATCTTTTTTTTTAATCATCTCAACCCAAGCAAGGCATTTTACTGCCACTGTTACGCAGAGGGTAAAGTTGATGAAAAGAGTGGTTAGTTTTTTATTTATTTATTTATTTATTTTTTAATCATAACACCCCGAGTGAGGCGGTAACGCCACTGATGTGTAGGGGGCTACATTAGAGTAAAAGCACTAAATAGAAGAGAGTAAAGAGAAAGACAAACCATTTAGAAGAGAACAAGAGAAGGGAGGGGACACAGGTGTGATGACAGATTGCAGCGGTGGAGAGAAAGGAAAAGATATTCAGGGTGGTGAGGAAAGAACTAGGGTGAAGTGGTTAAGAGATTAGTATTGACCTTGCGTTTGAATTCCTGGAGGTTTTAGCCGTCAGGAAAGCAAGAATAATGAAGCGAGTTCCACAGGCGGGAAGTATAAGGAAAGAGGCTGCAGGAGTAGAATTGTCGTCTGCATTTGGTTAATCTCATTGTGAATGGGTGAGACCCAGTTGCCAGTCTGGTTGCACGAGTAAACACCTGTTGCAGAGGCAACAGTGACTTAAGTTCGTTGGCGCAGAAGCCATGAAAGTATTTATAGAACAGACAAAGGGAAGCCACCTCCCGTCGGTGGGAAAATGGCTGTAGTCGAGCCACCAAGTCGGTACCTATCACATTGCTGATTCTCCTTTTGAGCCTGTCAAGAACACTGAGGTGAACAGCGGGGGCACCTGACCATATATGGCAGCAGTACTCTATGCACGGACGAATGGTTCATTTGTATATATGCAGGATGGTTTCAGGCGGGAAAACCATCCTGGCCCGACACAGTGACCCAACCAGCAGTTTATTTAGCTATTGACTTAATGTATTGGTTCCACTTGAGATCAGAAATGATGGTAAGGCCGAGGAGGCGCTGTGTATTACTCTCGGGGAGACTCGCTTGGTCCATGCTTATGGGAGGCAGGAGAGGTTCTCTGTAATGATTGATAGACAACAGCTTGGTCTTAGACACATTGAAATTGACAAGCCACTTTTTACCCCAATTCACCACAGAATGTAGTTCCCTATCAATATCAGCAGCAAGATTATATTTGTCCGCCGCGCCAGGTTTCTTACTGCTGCGGGAGTAAATTGTGGTGTCATATGCGTAGATGCCAACTTGGCTCTTGAAATTGTCTGGGAGGTCATTTATTAAAGTAAGGAAGAGCGTCGAGCCTAGGATATAGCCCTGAAGGACACAAGCATTTGTACAGTAAGAGGTGGAAGCATGCCCATTCAGGACGACCTTCATTATGCTGTTGTTTAGGAAGGATTGGATCAGATCATGTAATCGTCCGGTGATACCGTAACCCCGTAGCCTGCATAGAAGGCCAGCGACCAAATCCTGTCAAAAGCCTTGGAGATATCCAGAGCAAGAGCACGAGCCTCGCTGGACTACTCAAGTGCCTGGAACATGTATTCCGTAATGGTCGTTAGCGTGTCGGCCGTGAACATGGCAAAGCGGAAGCGATACTGCCTGTCGGAGAAGAGTTTATGGGCAGTAAGATACTGAATTATTTCAGCATTAATAATGGCCTCGAACACCTTCCCGAAAATTGGTAGAAGGCTGATAGGGCGGTAGTTGGATGGGTCCGAGGGTTCACCAGTGTTCTTCAATACAGGAACGACACAAAGTGACTTCCAGCATACAGGAAAGCTGGAAGCAGAGAGGAGATAAATGAAATGTAAGGAGGAGGGTAATAGACGGATGGGAATACCGAGGACGTGGGTGGAGTAGATAAAAAAACGGCTTGAGAGAATTGATGTGAGTTAGTGTGATAGGAGATGCCTATTGATTTTACATTTAAATTCTTGGATATTTTAGCTGTCGGAGAAGCAAATATATGCAAGAGAATTCCACAGGTGGGAAGTGTGTGAAAATAAGCTGTTAGAGTAGAAATTGCGGTTACATTTTATCGGTTTCACTGTAAAATAGTGGGACCTAGTTGCTAATCTTGTAGCTCGTGTAAATTCATACCTAGTGTGTACTAGTGATCTAAGTTCATTGGAGCAGAAGCCGTGGAAGTATTATAAAATATAAAACACTTAAAGGCTAATTACCTTTAAGCCAACCAATAAATCCTTCTAACAATAGTGATTGCTGGTAGGACAATGTAAACGGCGCTGGAAATTGTTTTCATTACCGGACCCGTTGATTGATTGATAATTATGCTTTTCTACTGTGTGGTTGTAGGTAAAAGTGGAGACAGAAAAATGTTTCAACTTATATATATATATATATATATATATATATATATATATATATATATATATATATATTTCTGTTCAAACTTGCTTTGTGCAAGGTCACCGCGGGACAACATTGAATAAGGTTCGTTATGTAGAAGTGCTACGTGTCGGTTACAAAGCAGTAATCACTCATACATGCTATTGACATTAGAAGTTTTCACGCCAATCGGAATTCATAGACTTATGAAACAATTAGAGCATTACAACTGCAGATGAAAGAATCATTGGCATAACAAAAACGTCTTATACTCTACAATTGGTGAAAACGGTGAGGATCCTAAAATAAAATTTTATTAGGTTGTCTAGAAAATAATGCAGGTTCTTCTCATTATTTTAAAATAGAAGCTATTTTTTCAGAAAACGGTTCATTGATCAAAACAAGAACCAGTAGAGTTTATACATGTGTCTGACAAAACAGAAATGTAATTATTCCACGAGCATAGAAATTAAAAATTTGACAAAATAAAATCTTGAAGCTTTATAAGAAGTTGTCTACATGTTTGAAAAAGTGGTATCCATTTGGCGAGATGTCAGGTGAGAAAGATGAACGGGAGAGAACATTTTCGCACAAGAGAACTGAACGTCCTCCTGTTGAGTAGCCGAAGTGGAAGTTGCAATCACCAAACTGATTAGAAACAAGATAGCTGGACCATTGTAATAGGTATGCTGACGATTTCGCCGTAGAGAAAATTACAGACATAAACAATTAAATTTATATCAGTGGTGAGACGCCGGAAGCTCTAAGCAGATCGATTTTCATACCACTGAGCAATCATCTTAATAAGTCGCAAAACAAAACTCGTCATCCGAATCCTGATGAATAAAACACGCAGCAGAATCTATCCAGAGATTGATCGTGAAGAGTGTGGGAAAAAACGCGAGAAGTATACTTAGAATGTTATCATAAAGGGCAATACAAATGAAGTAAAACGTGTACATCGCAAGGACTTGAAATTCTCAGCAATCTAGACAGATTATCCCAAAAGTTCGTAAACACTTGCGAAATGGGTCTATCTGGTCCAGCACAATCGAGACAAGCGATGGGTTCAGAAAGGGCAAGAGACACCGTCGGTTCCAAAACAAGATCGATTTGCCAAGAAAATCATGTTGTTAGTTTGGTGGAACTTTGAAGGTATCGTGCATTTTGATTTGGTTCCGAATGGTCGTGCCATCAGTGTCGATTTTTAATGTCAGCAACTTGAGCGGGTCTACGAAAAGTTGAAGCAAAAGGACCCGGCTCTGATCAACCGAAAGCGCTCTTTCATGCAGCAGGGCAATGCCAAGCCACACACCGCCAGGAAGACCAAAGACAAGTTTGAAGAGACGGACGGCGTTGAGGTTCTGCCACATCCAGCCTACAGTCCCGACTGTGCTCCATCAAATTACGGCCTTTTCCGCTCAATACAACACTTTCTGAAGCGCCACCGATTTGACTCATTTGATGAAGTCGTGGAAGCGTGTCAAGAATTCTTTGATTCGAAGCCGGCTGAATGGCACTTTGACCAGATCCGAAAGCTGCAGATCCATGGCAGAAAGTTTTGAAAAATGATGGTCTTTATTTTGAGAAATAATTTTTGTTGTTTTTGCGAGTAAAATTTCAATTCTTTGCAAGTGCTTACGAACTTTTGGGACAACCTAATATTTGGGGAAAAATTAGAGTAATCAAGAACCTCCATTGGCAGCAACCTGCATACGGACAGGAAACAAGTTCAGTATTTACAAGAAGATAGAAAGAGGTGTAAGATAAGGATGTGTTTTTTAACCGAATTTATTCAACTTGTACAGGGAAACTATTCCGAGAAACATATTAGTCATGTCAGTATTCATCATCGGCAGCCACAGTCTGAACAATATAAGATACGCAGATGATACAGTGCTGATAGCACACGCGGAAAGGAAACTACAAAACCACCTACAGAAGGTAGCTGAAGAGAGCGGAAAGAAAGGGCTAGAGATAAACTAAAAGAATGGTTCATTAATTAAAAGAGGAGCCACAATGCCAAATACAGGCGGGAGATACTAAAATCTAGCAGGTACAGAAATTTAAATACCTGGGCGGTGATTTAACAGAAGACGGAAACTGCGACCCTGAAATCCGAAGAAGAATCGGCATGGCCAAGGATATGCATTCTAGAAGTTGAGTAGAGTATTGACAGACAGAAAAAGTTTGCTAGAAACAAAGAAGAGAGTGCGGGATTGCTATGTGATGTCTTATTTTTGATATGGCAGTGAATGCTGGAAAATCTCATCAAAGATGAAAGAGTGACTTGAAGCAACCGAAATGTGGTTCTACAGAAGGATGATCCGGATACCATGGATTAAGCATGTCAGCAATTTAGATGTGTTCGTGGGGAATTGAAACGAAATAGAATCTGATACTGAATATCAGGAAAAAACAGATAAAGTTCCTGAGATATATAATGAGGAAGAAAGGCTTGGAAATTCTGATACACGCAGGTCTGTTTGAGGGAAAGAGATAGCAGCACGTAACATACATGACGGGCATGTGCAAGTAGATGGCAGAACGAGATTTAGGTTGGTAACAGGAGAAGGCGTGATAAGAGCCACTAGGGATAGGGAGAAGTGGAAGGCCATGATCACCTACGTCCTGAAGCAACATAGAAGAATGTGGATGAGGACGAAGAAATGCTTTGTGGTGTAATGGATATCGGCGTCGTATAAGAAATCGAAGAATCTAGGTCGAATTGCAGTCGAATTCGTTTCATTTACTTACGTCATTGCAAAAGGTATCAATTCATCACTTCTCCCTCTATCTATGGGTTGAATAGCAGGACAGATTGGATTATATAGCCTAGGTTGGCAGTCAGTCTACCGCAGAAAGTAATGGCAATCTACTTCGGGAAAATCTGCCTAGTCAATTATGGATCTAACGAAACATAATTGCTTAAGCGTGTATCACGTACGACAGTTACCGACTGAGTGCTGGACATAAACGCTGCAATTTCTGATAAATTTAATTGGTTTCTTGGCATTACTTATCAGCTGTGATTATTTCACTTGCATTCAGAAAGCTGCAGTGAACGACCCATGTTCAGATTATTAAATAGTTACCATAAACCTTTGGTGGAACTTCGGCTTTAAAAGTATTTTTGATTAGACCATTAAAGTGGTCGGTTTTGATATATGATCCATATGAGCATGCCTATTATATACACACATACATATATACACTATCTTCCGAAACCGGAATACACAAAGTAGAATTATGATACACTTACACACATACATTTTGCAGACAAATGCTACTTGATGTGTGAAGTCACCGTTTAACTAATGAAGTTCCAGAACCACATAATAAAAATAACAGGAAATTGTTTCAATATCTCAATCTCTGATGAATCATTAATAAAAATATGTTTTATTAATAAACGTGTCCACTTTGTTCTTCATCTTATTATATGCAGCTTCATTAAAATCTACCTTCCTCAATCGAGCGCCCATAGCTTAGTGGTAGAATCGCCAACTGATTGTCAATTTGGTCGCGTTTCATTCCTGGCTAAAAGCAATCGAATGTCTAACCGTACTGATGAGCTGTAATACAGCGAAACAGGACTGTCTGAGAATAACGATTTACGCTCTCGCTACCGATTGAGCACTATGAGGAAATGATGGACTTTAAAGACAGTAGCTACTCACCAGTATTTTTACATGTTTCTTTTTTGCTGGAGATACGAAAGGTAAAAATGGCCATTTTTTCGAAGTTGTTATTTTATCCTCATGTTTTGACTGTAACGTAAACTATTTTGTATTTTTGAAAAGTAGCCTTCCTTAAAAGTGATCTCTTGAGGTGCGACCTAACATCCTAATGTTATTTAACAGTGAAAATGAAGTTTTGAAAGTTTTTTTTAATAGGAAAAGGCTCACTTATTTATATGGAGCTTGGTGTTATTGTGAGAGTGATCATATTGGCGATTGGTTGGTTTTCTTTTTATTTTTATTTTATTGTGCAGGTGTTTGAATTCTTTTTAAAGCATATTTATTGCGTTGTAATGTGCACGTAAGTTGGGGTACGCTTAACTGCTTTTTTGTCATGTAATTTTTTCTGGAAGCACGGAAACATAAAAATATAAAGACAATTGAGAAGATAGTTTCACAGAGATCTACTAACAGGATGCACCATTTCTCGCATCAAAAATAAGCTTGAAGCAGATGAAACAGTTCAAGAACTTCATAAGCAACATTAAAAAAGTCTACAGTCATCTTCCAGCGCTGAAAAATAAAAACAATTGCTGGAAAGCCCCATGTGTTCTTAATGTTATTAAAAATCGCCTGAAAATACCACTCATGGTGGAAACCAAGGTAGTAAAATAACTCGTTTAAAAATGAAAAATATTCAAAAGTTTTACAATTGTAGAGAATACTTTTTAATACAAATGTGTACTGGTCAAACCCTATTAGGACCAAAAACTAAGTATTAAACAGTCAATATATATATATATATATATATATAATGTCACTACTAAAAATGGCACAAATGGACAAACTGAAAAAAAGATCTCCATCTGATAGTAATTGATCATATAATTTGTTTTCTATACATGTCTCCTTGTAAGCATTACTTAATATGAATTCCATGACGGGCTTGTCATAGAAACACTGAGATAAGTGGTGTGTTTTTGACGGTTCCCGTCAAATGAGCTGGAAGTACATAAACAGACAGGAACTGTCTCTGAATGGAAATAAATTTTTAAATAGGTTAAAATTTACAAGATAACGAATGTTTAATTTTACGCTGTTTAAAATGTCTGTTTTTCACTTGTGCCATTATTACTTGGGCTGTTATTACTGTAACATCGGTATGTCCGATCATGTCTACTACACGGTAGTGAATTCTTTAGATATGATGAAGGGACATGAAATATCAGACATGTACGTCTGTCGACGTATGCCAAGAATATTTACTAAAAAACATGATGATCAAACCCATTAACTTGCTTGGTAAGTATAATCCTATGGCATGGCTGATAATTACAAATCCCTTAAGCTTGTCAGGAGTAAATTTAAAATATTCCAATTATAAATTTTTAATTCTTGCCCTTCTGTCTCAGAGAAAGTAAACTTCTTTCGCATAGGCTATGGTTAATTTTTGCACCTTTAGTTGGATTTTTGCATATCTATTTTTAGTGAGAAAATGATAAATTATGCATAATATTTATATACCAAGAATTTGTTTAGAAAATGAATCACAGTGTAAAACGTTTCATCTTTCTTCGCATATTTTTATGATTACAATGAAGGAAGCGATAAAATTATAAACCAAAGAAACTAAATGAAATTGGCTATCCTAAGTACCCACACATATTATAGGACGATTGAAAAGTAGCTCCCTATTTTATGTATGAGTGGTCAGCCAGGAATCCTGACTTAACAGCTTGTGACGTTTTTCTCTAGAAGCAAGTCTACCAAGATCTTTAAAGAACTTGAATGGCGGTTACAAGTTGTTATGTCCAACATACCACAAGAGTTCCTGATAAAATAAGATGACGCGATTCCTTAGTAGTTCGAGAAGCTTGTAGCAAAATCCGACGCTCACATTGTTTTTTAAATATCATCTCATCACACTCCTGACTTAGCAGCTCGACTCAAGCCACTTTCTCACCGACGGGATATAGCATCCTCTGTCTATTCTACAAATATTTTCATGGCTTCTGCTCCGATGAAATTAAGTCACTGGTGACCCCGCCACAAGAATTTACTCGTGTAACCCAACTGGCAACAAGGTTCATATCATTTACAGTCAGATCAACCAAATGCAGCCGAAAATTCTACTGCATCAGCTTCTTTTCTCGCACTTCCCGCCTGTGGAACTCCTATCCATATACTTGCTTTCCTGACGGCTACAACCTCCAGGAATTTAAATGCAATGTCAATACCCATCTCTTGTCCACTTGACTCCAGTCCTTTCTACATCACCCCGTATATCTTGTTCTTTTCCTTTCTCTCTGTCTTCGCAGCTGTCTTCACTCCTGTGTTCACATCCTTCTCTTGCCCTTTCTCTGACAACCCTTGTAACTGATTCGTTTTTCTCTTCAATCTCCTCTTGTCTAAACTTTTACTCTTATGTAGCTCCTGTGGTACTGTCCTGCTTGGGTTGAAATAACTAAATAAAAAAAATAAAAATAAAACGCTTTGTACGAGTATCTATTTCTTGTAAAAATTATCTAAATTTATTTATAAATGGAACTTTGTCTGTGTGTGTGTATGTGTGTGTGTGTGTCTGTGTGTGTGTCCGTTACCTATAGACTCCGAAACGGCTGAGCCGATTTTCTTGAAAATTTACACAGTTGTACTATAAGCGTCTGCGAGTGTTCTTTGCTAGGTTTTGTGTCGAGGTACACTCGATAAATATCGAAAATCGAATAAATCGGGTTATAGAAGGAGTGGTCCGATTTTAATCAAATTTGATACACTCATGGACAAAGACATAAGAAACGATATTCAGAAGTTTCAAGGTTGCAGTTCTTACAATAGTGCAGAAAATCGATAATATATATAGAAAAGGCAAGATGTTTGTGTGTGTGTCATTTTATCTGCCTTTATGTCTGTATTTTTTCAGCCCTTTTATTTTA
Organism: Ascarosepion bandense; assembly: GCA_037127315.1. Classification (NCBI taxonomy): domain Eukaryota; kingdom Metazoa; phylum Mollusca; class Cephalopoda; order Sepiida; family Sepiidae; genus Ascarosepion; species Ascarosepion bandense. The sequence continues at coordinate 5,014,786 of JBBBDQ010000872.1, read as the reverse complement.
GTTTTTGTTTTGAGTTTGACTCTAAGTAGGTATAATTGTAGTTCTTAGTCTCAGCCATGATACCATTTACTCAGAGGACTTATTTAGCCTTCAAAATTCAGTTTATGACGAAAAAAATTTATTTGATATCGATACCAGGAAATCAAAATTTGACTTACATCCATTCATTTTTCTTTCAGTCTACGTTTTCGCTTTAACTGGAAACAACTATTGTTTTTTAGTCTTTCGTGCCAACCTCCAAATAGTCTGAGCTCCAGGACCATGGGTTAGTTTTAAAGCTTTCATTACGCCCGAGCAACGCCGGGATATACTGCTAGTAGTTAATAAATGAATTATAAGTATTTTCAATATTGGGAGTTACTTTTTAATCCCTCTGTAAAAAAAATATAAATTCATTAGTTTACATTTTCAGCATCCTGTTTTGCTCGAACTCATCTGTAGGTACATTGATTTAAACATGTTTTTAATTCCTTGTGTCATTAATTTTCTTAAGATATGTGAATACAAATGAGGAATACCAATGTTTGACACAACGATATAACCGACTCAATGATTGTTTTTTTTAGAGTAAGCAGGATATATGCCTACCTTTGAAAGGAAGTTTAACCCGAATGTATGTTTCTTGAGTCAAGTCTAGGCCAATATATCTACCTTTTGAATCAAGTTATACTAGGTTATATCTACTTTTTGACACAATTTATATAAAAAATATGTGGTCTTTTGACAGAATATAGACTAGTCCATTTGACACGCTCTAGATCAGATTATTTCTTTTATTAAACTCAATTTAAATTATGTTTATCTTTTGACGCAATCTAAACCAGACTATGTCTACCATTTTATACATTCGATACCAGACTGCACACTTGTGAAAATTAATTAAATCAAAAGGAATACTATTTTCTTAAGGTCTTTTACACTTTCCCTGATCAAGTACACGTCATCTTTTGGGTTGATTCTATCTTCCGACGCATTTTCCTTTACGTGTTGGACTGATAGATTTAATTTGTTTCTTCGCCTTCATGATACAGCTGACAGTTAAAAGGCTAACACCAACAATATCTACGATCTCTCTTCAAGTCTTGCCAGTCGTGCAGCGTTTCAGTTTTCGTACGCTTCCTTGGTGCAATGTCCATCGCAGACAAAAGTTGTGGGACAACTAATCGACAGTCAAGACGTGAAAAATCTGATGAAATCGCGAATGACGTCATATATTTCAAGGCCAACCAACTCATTTTATCATACACGCCAAAAATAGATTTATATAACTGCACACCACTGCAAATGACCTAATCTGAGGAGAAAAATCAAAATCGATTAAACCTTATCAATGTAGTGGGTCTAAAAGTAACCATATGCTGAAAGAAAGACAACTAAAGCAGTTGTTTTAATTAAATTTATACAATAGTGTATGCTTATCTTCTGACTCAACTTATACCAGGCTACGTCAATCTTTTGACTCAGATTAAATAACTCTATGTCTTCTATTTGATCCAATCTATACAAGATTATGTCTAGCTTTTCATTGAAGCCTTGACTGTATATGTCTACATTTGGATCTTAGTGTAAAATGAACCAATTTTCACCTATTGTATTCATTCAGACTGTTTTTATCATGTCAAAAGTAGATTCGATATTAAATGATCTAAATACGCTTGACATTTATAAATTAACAATCTTGAACCAACCTTTATGATTATGGTTTAAAAGTTTGTCTTAGAAAACATTATAGATATTTTCCATCAAGCTTATAGTATAACAATATGATTAGTTATGGATTGTGTTGTGGATTCCAGGTGAGGAATCGCACAAAATAATGAACAACAAAACAGCAATCCGCTGCTATGAAAGTTGGTTCTCTGTGCAGGGCCCGGAAATTCTTTCCGCCTGAATCTATCCTGCACTTATGCAAATCTATCATCCGCCCGTGTTTTGAATACTGTTGCCACATCTGGTCGGGAGTCCATGCTATTCTCCTCGGGCTTCTTGACAAAATACAGCGAAGAATCTGTAACGTGATTGATACCGACTTAGCTGACCGCCTGCAGTCACTCTCTCACCGGCGTGACGTGGCTTCCCTGTGCCTCTTCTACAAATCCTTTCATGGCTTCTGCTCTGATGAACTTAAATCACTGGTGCCCCCTAGGTGTGAGTTTGCACGAGATACTAGATTGGCAACTAGGTCCCACACTTTTACAGTGAAACCGATGAAATGTAACCGCAATTTCTACTCCAATAGCTTCTTTTCTCGCACTTCCCGCATGTTTGCTTCCCCGACGGCTATAACCTCCAGGAGTTTAAATGTATGGTCAATAGACACCCCCTAACACACTAACCCTCCCATTCTCTCCAACTCTCCCCTATGTACATCCTAACTCGTCTATCGCCCTGTGTAACCCCTGCGCTATAGTGGCAGTGGAATGCCTTGTTTGGGGTGACATGATTAAAAAAAAGATATGTAGATAGAAAAGTAGGTTAGGTTATATTGAACATAATATACAAACTTGAGCGCATATTAGTAAGTCCAGGTATACTATTAGTAAGAAATACGTATATAAAGTCTTGAAATGAAGTCGTTGGAAATATATCCGTGTATATTATTCTAGATGAATGGAGTTCAGAGCTAGTCTGATTTCTGACGAGGTAGCCTCTGGGTAACTTCAGTATCTCTCGATAACTTACGTATCAGTTCCCGTACTCTCTAATAACTCTAACAGATCTCTACGATAACTCTCAACTGCTGTTCTCTGTATGACAGAAGTATATGTATACTCAGTTGAGTCCATTATCACATACAAAGGGAAGATCCCACAACAGAATGATGATTGCTTATACCGATTTTCAAGGAATTATTTACTTTGCATTTTAAAATAATAAGGTACTAAAACATTATTATCTCTAATTTTCCTTATTCGTGTCATTTTTACAACGACTTTTTTTTTGAAAAATCATATTAATAGATTCTTGAAAGTTGAATGATTTTCTTTACTGATATGCAGTTTTCCCCACGAAGAAGTTTAGCCGATCGTCATCTTTAAACTTGCTTTAATATTTTGAATAAAGTCTACAAAGAATTTTGTTAACTTTTTGACTCAATTATAAACAGGAGCTACGTCTAGCTTTTGATTAAACTCGGGACCGGACTATATCTATTTATTGTTTCAAATCTATTCCGACATACGTTAAACTTTTTATCTCTAATTTTTGTTTGAAGTCTATTCCGAACTATGTTAATCTTTTGATTCAAGGTTAAACCCGACTATGCTTGCCTTTTGAGCCAATTCTGGACTGGTTGTGAGACTACCATTTGATTCACTTCTAGACTTGAGTGTTTTGACTCAGATAGTCATATCTTCTTTTGGCTTAGTTCTCGTTTAAACTGCGTCTGATATAGACTGAATTATGTCAAGCTTTTAACTATTGTCAAAACCACAATTATGCCTAAGATCCCAATTAAGTGTAAACAAGAAAATATCTACTTTTTGATTCAAGTTTATAATGGCCTGCTTGCCATTTTATTAAAGTCTAGACGGATTAGATTTAGCTTTTAACTCAAGGAAATTAAAGACTTGAATAATTATTTTAGTAGATTTTCAGCTTTTTGAATTGATTTTTGACTTAATGGGTGAGCCTTTCTCACGAAGAATGTTGACCCATAACAATTTTCCACTTACACACTTTAAACTCATACTGCATTAAGTCCATTTTCTGCTAGATTTTATAAAAAAAATGGGGGTTAGATAGCGAAGCGGTTTTAAACATGTTCATCCTTAGCGTTTGCACTAATAGACTACCACCTTTTCCTCTACAGTCTTATGATTTGTGTAACGTGTAACATATTGTGTAGCGATGAATGTTCATGTCTGTGTGAAGTTCAACAGCCTTACGAATAAAACCTTCTGATCGGAAGAGCAATTTCTTTGGTCGAAGTAGCAGTAGAAGAATCGTGGACAGTGGACAACCTAACTGGAACTGCTTGATACTTATGCCTGAGGCGATCGCAGCAAGTCAACGAGGTTATTGTGGTTTTGAGCGCTATCCGTCAGTGACAGTGCAATTCTGTCGACTGATCGCGTCGACTCTGCACTCAGGATAAGCAGGGCAACGACGAGGCATCAGCGTTAATTGTCTAATTTGGCATTATTGTTACACTATGTACTTTGGCTTATGGGTTGGTTGGGGTCAATTTGGCATGACAGAAGAAGCGTTGTCGATAAGAAGAAAGGAAGAGGAGGATAAATAATGAAGATGAAACGGAAGCAAGTTCAACGATAACGAAAAAAAGAAGACAAAAAGAATTGGATTTCTAAACACAAAAAATAGTTCTAATAGAATAGAATTAAAAAACAAATAATTAAAAAAATGAATAAAAAAAAAAGAAAAAATTAAATTAGACAAAAAATAGAAAAATATAAGGATAATATTTAACCCCCCCCCAAAAAAAAAGAAAGAAAGAAAAGACAGAAGAAAGAGAAACAAGGAAGGAAAACAAAGAAAAAAGAAATGTATAAATAAAACAGTTAAAACAACAAAGAAAGACAAAAATTAAATAACCAAAAAAGAAAAAAGAAAAAACATAGAAAGAAAGAAAGACAATGTAAAATAAAAAAAATAGTAAGTAAAGGAGACAATTTGAGAAAAGATAAGAAATAAACTGAAAAAAATAAGACTTAAAATTAAAAAATAGAAAAAGAAGAAATAAGGAAATAAACTTTAAATAATGAATTATATATATATATATATATATATATATATATATATATATATATATATAGTTTTGAGTTGTGATAATGCTTAGTGTCAAGACTGTTGTTTTTTTAGTGGCTTACAGATAAAAGGATAATTTGGCATAAAGCTTTTTTTGTCATAAAATGATATATATTAATATATAAAAAATTGAAAAAGAAAGCAGTTTGAAAAATCACTGACGATTGAAGGCATTCAGAAACTTCGAAGAAGGCATGACTCTTCTCAGTTAAATAACAAGAGGGTATATTTTGTTTCGGCATTGAAAGGACAATGTCTTATCCGGTAGTAATCGCTATTTTTGAAATGAGATGGAAACTTTCTTCTTTATATTGCTAAAAGCAATTTGTGCGAAGCAAAGGAGAAACCTGAATGGGGGGGGGGGTCATAAAAGGGACACAGAGGAATAAAAATAAAAGGAGGGAAGTGAGAAAGTTGAAAGGCACCAGGTTTAAAGTAGGAAGTAAATTATAGTCATATACAACATTTTGAAAACCCGGCGTCGGTGTTAACAAAGAGTAAGAAGTAACAAAATGCATAAAGGGTGAGAGGTAGTGAGAGAAAATAGGTGAAGAAAGAGAGGTGTGGAAGACAGCATAATTGGCCTGGAATTGAAAGTGGATAAAACATTTGTTTTAGCAAAGTATAAAACTATAAATTTTTGGCGTTCACTCTAAAGATGGTGAAATCTGATTTCTCATTTTCCCTACCCTCTTTACATTGCACGGAAAACATTTACCAATATAAAGAAGAACATTTCCATCTTTTTTTCAAAAATAGCTCTTACAACCTGATGAGGCATTGTCTTTTTAATGTCGAAACAAAATGTACACTGTGTAGTAGATTGCAATTTGAACATGTTCTAAAGTAAAATTTATAATATATATATATATTTATATATATATATTATAACTATGAACCATATATATATATATATATATATATGTATGTATGTATATATTGTCATACATATGAAATACATGTTAAATATTATAAATAAAAAAGATATGAAAAATATTAAAATGCCCAAACTAGAAGAATCAAAGAAAGTAAGCACTTAATATATAATTAAATAATTACAGAGAATAAATGTGCAGTAACATATTTCAGAGACAGAAAAAAACATAGAAAGAAGCAAAGAAACAAAAAAAGAAAGAAAGAAAACAGCATGAAATCAGAAAAACAAAGGTAAAAAAAAATACATCAGCGTATGGAACCCAAACACGAGTGGCTGAGTCTCAGAGTCAGAAGGCTATGCAAAGAGATCAGGGTAAATCAACTTGTAAAATAAATTAATTGTGACATAAATTTAAAACGGTGTGCTGTGCAAATATTTGCCTTGTTTCATGCTTGTTCCATTAAATGGGCAGAGCTTGCTAGAAAAATGAAAAAGGTATTTGCATTTCGGGCTTCAACGCAGGTGACGTGAGCCGAGAAGTTTATTGGTTGAAAATCTTCAGGGGAAGAATTGTTTGGGACACAGCGTCGACTTACGTTGTAGAGACAGGGCACAGTTAGAAACTATTTTTTTTTTGTTTATTTTATCGGCCCTAAAATGGCTTTAAGGCAGATGGGAGACGATGTATTGAATCGATAAGGTAAACTATGACAGATGCATTAGAGTAGAAAATTAAGGTATACTAACAGAAGAAGTAGTAGTAGCTGTATTATTATTAGTAGTAATGTTAGAGGTGGTATGCACAAAATAAAATATTCTGAGTATTAAAGAGACTTGTCACACTAGTAATAATAACGATTATATTAATATTAGCCGTTTCCTTATTTTTTTAAACATCTGTCTTTCATTGACCGAGTAGTCAGTTAAATCTAATAAAATTTAAAGAAAATCTCACACTACTTAAACTGTTCGTACTATTGTCCTCATCTTTATTACCATTAGTTCCAGTGACTTGACCCAAAGTGCTGTGAGTTCAATACCAAGCTACAGCAGTGGTGAAAAAATAATTTAGAGAGTTAAGTTAAAAGAAGAGAACTACATGGCTACCAGAAGTGACATCGCACATGGAATAACAATGATATATTTCAGTGATCGTAATAAAGATTTCGATTCGAAATTTCTAGCACCTGAAGAAGCGTTGTAAACATGGCAATAAAGATGAAGACATTAGTCCGAACAATGTAAATACTAAATCATCTCAGAAGTACAAAAAATATTAAACAGTCTTTTCAGAAAAATAGGCTTCTCATTTTCATCAATCTTTCCAGTAATGGTAGGTCATCCTTCCTAAGTTTTTGTTCAAAGTAATATACAATTTGCCAATACAAATGAGAAAGGACGTGTACATATGTTTAATCGGTTATGTAAAGGCGTTTGACAAAGTAAGCCACAAAGAATTGATAGAAATGCTCAGCAACAGTGACATAATTGGGAAAGAGATGAAAGTAATCAAAAATCTCTACTGGCGCGACCAGGTAATCAATTCAGCAGATATACAAAGATTAAAAAGAGGCGTAAGACAAGGATGTGTCTCTTCACCGGATCTATTCAACGTGTACAGGGATACTATTCTGGGAACCCTAGAAGTTATACAAGGATTCGTCATCGGAGGCCACAATATGAACAACATAAGGTACGCAGATGATACAGTGCTTATAGCAGACAAGTAAAGGAAACGACAAGACCTCTTAAAGAAGGTAGCTGAAAAGAGTTACAAAAACGAACTACAAATAAACTGCAAGAAAACAGAATGCATGGTCATCAGCAAAAAGAGCAGCCGAAAATGTCAAATACAGGTAGGGGGTACCAAAATCAAGCAGGTACAAAAATTTAAATACCTAAAAAGTCTTCTAACAAAAGACGGAAAGTGTGACATAGAGATCTGAAGGCGAATTGTCATGTCAAATTCCAGAAGCTGAGCAGAGTATTAAGAGATAGGAAACTTTCACTAGAAACAAAGAAGAGAGTACGGGATTGCTATGCAATATCAGTTCGTCAATATGGCAGTGAATGCTGGACAATATCATCGAAGATGAAGCAAAAACTTGAGACAATTGAAATGTGGTTCTACAGAAGGATGCTGTGGATATCGTGGATCGAGCATGTAAGCAATAACGAGGTTTTGTCAAAAATAAGAAACGAAAAGGAAATTAATACTGAGCATCAGGAAAAGACAGTAAACGTTCCTGGGATTTGCACTGAGGAAGTAGGGCTTGAAGAATCTGATACCAGGCCATATAGAGGGAAAAAGAGACATGGGAAAGCAGCGTGTAACATACGAGTCTGAGCAGGTGGTTAACAGGGCGGGGGTTGCCTGGTATAACAGATGAAAGCGTGCTAAGAGCCACCAGGGATATGAAGACGTGGAAGGCCATGATCGGCTATGTCATGAAGTGTCAAAGTACATAGAAGAAGAAGAAAAAGAAGAAGAAGAAGAAGAAGAAGAAGAAAACAAAGAAGAAGAAAACAAAGAAGAAGAAAAAGAATATAGAATGTCAACATCTTTATCATTTCACTATTTTCTCTTCGATTTATACGTGCAATACCTTTTAGTTGATGCTACTGTTGAAAGTCTTTATGTAATGTGGTTTCTGTTATCCGATGCATTTCTTTGTCTGTTTCTTTCTCATTAATCCTTTCATTCGCTTGCAGCTATTTTGAATCATTGATCAAAGAAAACGGCCAGTCGATATATTCTGGACGAGTTTGGTGTCATTTATGTCATCTATATTACAGTCTCGATCTGAAGACACTGTTTAATACAAGACTGGAAGTATAAGTTAACGTTTCTGTTTTATAGCGAGAAGATAATAAAAATATATATATGAAGAAAATAGAAAGTAAGAATGGTACAAATGGAGATTTGTATCCATGAGAAAATAAATAAATTAAACATTGGTGTCAAACGTAGTAATAATAAAATAATAGAATTCGGAAAGACATTATATTTCTGTATATTTTTAATATTATTAATTTAGTTTTGAATATTCATTTTACTGAAACAAGTAAATAGAATTATATTATCATGCTTACATTTTTTTAAATCATTTTTCATTGACATTATTTTTTAATATTTTAAAAATTAATAACAATTAATATTATTTCTGTATTAATTTTAACATAATTTAATTTCTGCTATAGTCACACTACTCACTAAAACTCAGGTAAAACCTGAGGTAGGTCGTGATGTTTTGTTTTTTTTTATTTTTTTATCTATCTTCGATAATATCACTAGCGTTACATGGAGAAAGTTTTTATTAGTCCGTGGGTTGTACTTATCAAGACAACGTGGGGTTTCCAGGGATTCATTCAATGTGGTGTTTTTTTTTCCATTTTTATCATTCCAAGCGCACCTACAATCACTATCAACCAGTTACTATTCCTTTTTTTTACTATTCCTTTTTTCAATTTCCACATTTTTTCTATTTCCAATTCCATATGTTCATAATTACTATTATTATTATCATTATTATTATTATTATTATTATTATTATTATTATGTAATTTTTCATCATAATTCGATTTCTGCTATGGTCGCATTACCTACCATGTCTGCAAAAACGCCTAAGGCACGTAGTGGTGTATTGCTATGGGCTCATTTCATATTTTTTCTATCTCTCCTAACATCCCTAGCGTTACATAGACAAAGTTCTTCTTAGTGTGTCGGCTGTACTTAATAAGACAATTTTTTGTATATCTCTTTAGCTGGGGTTTCCAGGGATTCTTTCAATGTGTCGCTTTATTATTGTATCATTCCAAGTGCCCCTACTATCACTGGCACGATTCTTGTCTTCAATTTCCACATTTTTTTTATTTCAATTTCCAGGTCTTTATATTTTGATAGATTTTTGAATTCCTTGCTATGTTACAATCCGCTGGACAAATCATATCAATTAATAAGGAAGATTTTTCTTTTTGGTTTTTAACAATTATGTCCGTCCTATTTGCTTCATTTTTCTGTCTGTATAGATGGTGTAATACCATAGAATGGTGACATCTTCTATTTCTGTAACCGGTGTTTGTTTACATATTTTCCCAATTGTTTGCACATCGTTCAGTGTAAATATTGCCCCACTCTATCGAGACGACTTTTATATTCATTGGGAAAAGTTCAGAACATTCATAGATTAGATGGTATATTGTTTCTTGGTATTTATCACATAACTTGCATTTTGGTTCCACATTATTATGTATAATATTTTCCTGAAAGATCCTAGTGAAAGAATTTCGTTTTGCTCAGCAAGAATATAGCCTTCAGTTTCAGATTTTAATGCAGATGTACGTAAACATCGATGGATATTAACTTTATCAACATTGGATATTAGCCATGCAGAAGATTGTCTTGCCAGCGTTGTTTCATCTGTTCAAGACCTTTATTCTTGGCTTTCTTATTCATATTTTTTACAGCAATAGTTCTTTTTCAGAGTGTTTTTTGCCGCAATAGTTACTATTATATTGCCATTTTTCATCATATTTCGATTTTCTGCTATGGTCGCACTACCAACCAAGTCTGTGGGAAGACCTAAGGCAGGTCGTGGCGTGTTGTTATGGCTCCATTTCATGCTTTTTAATCTCCCTTATTATACCTAGCGTTATATAGACAACGTTCTCCTTAGTGTATGGACAGTACTTAATAAGACAATTTTTTGTATATCTCTTAAGCTGGTTTTTCCAGGGATTCTTTCAACGTGTTGTTTTGTTCCATTTTTTTATCATTCCAGATGCACCTACTATCACTAGCACGACTCTTGTTTTCAATTTCCACATTTTTTTTATTTCAATTTCCAGGTCTTTATATTTTGACAGTTTTTATAATTTCTTGGTTGCTATGTGACAAATCCGCTGTACAAGCCATATCAATTAATAGACAAGTTTTTTCTTTCTGGTTTTTAACAATAATGTCCGGCGTATTTGCTTCATTTTTTCTGTCTGTGTAGATGGTGTAATCCCATAGAATGGTGACATATTCTATTTCTGTAACTGGTGTTGGGTGATGTTCATACCAGTGTTTGTTTACATATTTTCCATAATGTTTGCACATGTCCAGTGTAAATATTGCCCCACTCTATTGTGACGATTTTTATATTAATTGGGGAAAGTACAGAACAACCTGAGATTAGATGGTCTATTGTTTCTTGGTGTTTATCACAGAAATTGCATTTTGGATCCGCATTATTATGTATAATATTTGCCTGAATGTTTCTCACAGAAAACATTGATCTTGCGTTGCAAGAATAAAGCCTTCAGTCTCAGACTTTAATCCAGATGCACGTAAACATCGATGAGTATTAACATTATCAACATTGGTTTTATTGGCACGTACTGGATATTGGCCATGCAGAGGATTGTCTTGCCTGCGTTGTTTCATCTGTTCAACAGCTTTATCTTTGGCTTTCATTTTCATATTTTTTTGCCGCAATAGTTGGTTCTTGTTTTCTGTTTTGCTTTTCTACAGAATATAGTAAATGTAAATCTTGTTTGTATTTACTTTAGAAGGAACCGGAGTCATAAGCCAAAGCAGGAAACAAATGATAAAACTCTACACCTATTAAAAAAAAACTGGGGAAGTGTTTGAATCCAATAATAATGATAATAATAATAATGTTTTTTATCAATTCATCCTAAACAAGTTGACAATGCCAATAAGTACAAAGAGGTTACTCAGAGTGAAGATGAATGAAAAGACAATAGAAAAAACTGCAAACTCATTCTTAAAAAGGAAACAAATGTTAAATCTCCATTTCTATTTAAAAGACACGGGAGGGGGCTTAAACCGGACAATAATATTAATAATAATGTTTTCTATAAACTCCTCCCAAACAAGGCCATAATGGCACAGACGCAAGGGGCTACTGGGAGTGAAAGTTTATGAAATACTTTTGAAGGAATAGGAAACTTATTCCTAAATAAGAAGCAAGGGAAATTCAGATTTAATAACGGAATAAACTAAAAACTCATTTAGCGATATTTTATTTAACCAAGTTTTACGTACTTGCTTAAGAGTTGAATCCATCTTGGTGTCTAAAATATGCTACTAAAAATAATCGCCGAATGCTGACAATGTCAGCGGATAACATTAAATGATAACCAATCTCGGCATCAACTACTAACAGAAAGAATGAAAAATGAATAAAATTGGACAGGGCACGTTCAATCGCAGAAGTCAGGCAACGTAAAAATTGGATGTGCGGTTGCTATAATAGATAATGGAACGGAATTGAAAATCGGATAGCAGTTACAATTTCAATCGTGTTCGTTATATTCACTTACGTGAAAATATCTTGAGAAAAGTATTTATACAACTTTCTTTTCTCCCACCTGTGCGTTTATTTGCATGGTTTGTATCAGTAAATAAATATTATTTTAAAACAACTGATGCAATCTAGAAATATCTTATGGCTTTAAATAACCTAAAAAGTTGACAAACCGTTAACTATCAATCACTTAAGTTATACTGAGGATCATAAAGTATTTATTTGAGTATACTGCTATTTTTGATTAAGCGAACGTAACGAATTCAACTGGAATCTGAACTCGACTCCCCAATTTTTATTCCGACTCGATAGCCATAACACCTCAAGGCATAGATGTATAGATGCCAATAATCGCAAATTCAGAATGTCAAACGGAGTATCTGTTGTGGCATCTCTTCTTTTTCCATGATAATGAACTCGACTTGAGTATACATATACTCCTACCATAGAGAGTACCATAAGAGAACAGGAGCTGATCCGTAAGTTATCGAACGATACCGAAGTTTCACAGAGAATACCGCTCCACTCAGTCAGCATGACACAGCAACGACGTGGACATACTAATTTCAGCACGGTTTCACTTCAAAGACTTATATATATATATATATATATATATATATATATATATATATATATATATTTCTTACTAATCGTATTCCTGGATTACTAACCGGTGTTCCAGTTTGTATCTTTACGTTTAATATAACTTATTTTTCTATCTCAAATATCCGTTTTGTTGTTCATTATTTTGTGCGGTTCCTCGTCCGGAATCTATAACAGTATCATTAAATAAAAACAATGGACAAATGACAAACCTCTTGAATTAAAAAAAATTTATTAAAACACAGCCTGCACAAGTCAATATGATGAATAATATAAAACATGAAAGTCAAGTATAAATAAATAAAAAAAAGGGCAAAGAAATGAAAAGATTAACTCATAAACAAACAAAGCAATTAAGATATAAAGAAAAAAGCAGATTTTGAGGAAATTGGGAAAAAATGAAATCACGCATAATGACAGAATTAATGCAAACATGACAGTAAAATGAAAGAAAGGGAAACGGACAAAATCAACTGTTATTAAAAATGGAAAGCACTACTAGAACAGCAAACAAAGCTAATCATTGATATATTAGGCATAAGTGATCTTAATTTAACCATCTTAATAGGGTTTTATGGTTGACTGGAAACGTAATAACATCAATATAATTCCTGAAGCAAGTTACGACTCAAACGTCGAATAAAAATAAAGAACTCACATATTACAGTTACATTAAACAACACAAAATCCCAATGAATTTTTTTTTCCATATCTCAACGCATCGTTTGTGCACACACACTTTCTGATGCCATCTCACTTCAGGACTTAGGCTATAATAACTCTCCACACATTATTTTCACTCTATATGTGGGAATTGTTATAACACCTTGGTAGGGATATTAGAATAGTACCCGCTGTTTTCTTTCATATGTTCATTTCAGAGCGGTCTTTTTATCCTTAGGAATTAGTCGATCGTGGTTCGCCACAGATACAATTTCTTTATTATGTTCGAATTGCCATGCTTTCTTGCGAAAAATGATAGATAGATTTCTCATTGTTTCTGTCTGGTTTTGAAAGTATACCCTCTGTTAGATTGGTTGTAAACATATCTAGTAAACTCAGGTTTCACTGTAATTTAACAGTAGAAGAGACAGATTCTTAATTTCTGAAAGCCATTGTTATAAAAATTAATTCTCTCTCTCTCTCTCTCTCACACACACACACACACACACACACACACACATATATATATATATATATATATATATATATATATATATGTATATATATATATATATGTATATGAAAGAACGGAACCTAAACCACTCAATTGCTACCTAGGTTTTGACTACGCTGGTCTCTTCAGGCAAAAAAGTGTTTGTGTTCTGTTCTTTGACAAATTTTTGCCTCTGCATATAAATTACATTTGTTTTATTTATGCAACCAGCACTTTTTTCTGTCTGCTGGTCCATTCAGTCACTATTTTACTAGCGTATATATATATATATATATATATATATATATATATATATATATATAGTGATGGGCAGACATTTCCTATTTCGATATATCACAGTACGGTTAAACATCCGTTTGTTTCCTTCCGGTATTGAAACCCAACCAATTTTATATCAGTCAAATATTCTGTTTCTAAGCTATCAGATTTTAGCATGTGATGCACACAATGTGCGTTATGGTGCAGTGATTATCGGCTCGGAACGAGAAATCATGGAGCCGAGTTAAAATTGCAGTTGCATTCCTTGCATTCACTTATGCGCAAATACCCTTGGGAAAGATATTAATCCGTCTCTTCCCTCTAGTTATGGGATAAATAACAGGACAGATTGGGTTGTATACTCTTGGCTGGCATCAAGTCCACTGCAGAAAGTAATGTCCAATAACGTCTCTTTAGATATAGCCGAAGCGTGTATCACGTATGGCACTGAACTGACTGACTGATACACAAAATGTAAACAAACGCCAGTAGCTAAAAATATTCAAGAACGATGCTTAAGGATCGGAGAGTAGTTACTGTTTTAAAGTCTACCATTTCCCCAGAATGTTCAATCGACGGGCGAGAACAGTGATCCACAGAAAGTTCTATTTCGCTGTATAACAGTTCATCCGTAAGGTCGATAGGTTATAGATTCTACCTGTAAGCTATCGGCGCACAGTGGACGAAACAGATTTTAGCGTGTTATATACACAATTTTATATACACAATGTAAACAAACGCAGTAGCCAAGAATTTTCAGTTCATTTATGATGAACGGTGCGTAAATAGCAGTGAGTATATATATACCTCAAACGGACAGGACAAAGGGGATTCTATATTGTGTATGTAGCAGTGTCGGCTGTCAAGTTTTGAACTGGTAACTCTAAAAGTTGAAGCTTGTATACGAGATCTATTCTTTAATATTTATGTAATATACCCTTCGGCGAAAGTAAACTTAAAGAAAATTCCTATATTACTCGCTCATAAAATGAAGGAATTAACACTTTTATATAAACAAAATATACAACGTAATTTTATTCACTTCGTTAACATTGGTTGGGGAGTAGGATGTTTTTGCAGGCCGAAGGGCCAGTACACACGCATCAAGGCAGTGGTCGGATGCCGCGCCCTTACTCGGTCTCTCTATGTGTTCTGAACTCAACTCTAACTGCCCGTTACACTGCTGATTGCTACTGTCGGACTTTACCTAAATGGCAAACCTTATTGACACCTTCTTCTCAAGGTGCATTTTGTAATTTTTCTCACTGACTTTTTTGACCCTGAACATCAAAACAAATTTCAGATTGCCACCTGCATTCTACACTCAGTCACATCTCAAAAACATTTTATTTTTCTCTAAATCTTGTAACACAAATACACGTTTAAGCAAAAATCCCCACCGACCAACAGTATATATAACATCTGTTCATATTTTTGAGATGTGGCATTTACATTATTTACATTGTTCTAACTATTTTCGTCACCTTTATTGTCATATTTACAATGTTTGTACACTTCGACCTTCTTCAGGTGACTGAAGTTTTGAACAGTGAGTCGTCTGGTATTGAACTCAGAACTCTTTGGGTCAAGTCACTTTTGCTAACCAACGGTTTTATCGACTGGGCCATGTATCCTTGAGGATATCATTATATGAATTTTGGAGACTTATAAACATAATGTTTCAGTACACATTTTTAACGGTGCTTATATTACAATCTTGGTGTTCGTAATTAGTTTCCACTAGCATTTACATATTACTGGCTCCCATATTGTATTTATTTCTATGCTTGGCTGGCCCAGCATATGTGCTGATTCCTTAGGTTTACGTATTTTCCAATGGTGTTTTCTATATGTCATTTCAACTTATTCACACAGGGAAGGGTTATCTCTTTTTTCTTTCCGTGTGTGATCAGCTGGTTTTTCTTTTTTTTCTTTTTTTTTTTTGATACAGTCTTACGGTTTTTTTAACAATTTTATCTTAAATGGATGGCCTATTTCTCCTTTATAATTCTTACCTTAGCTGCATGAGATGGCGTGCACACAGTCTTAAGTCATGTTCTCTTCTATTAGAAGTCTTAGTCGGGAGAGGTATCTGCGAAGTGTTGAACCACTTTTGAAGGTCGTCCTGATGCTATATGGACCACAAACCCTTTGTATTGTTTTCGATTATCCCTTCACACAGGCTGTTTTCTGAGTGTTGTGATCGCTTTGCATCATTCTATCCACGTTTGTTGGAGCTGCTCTCATCTATTCTTTAAAATTACACTTCCTTACTGTAGATGTTATTTTCACAATCTATAACATGGATTTATGAGTGCTTATCGGCGTGGTATAATGGTTAGCATACTTGTCAAACTATATCATTTATGACTGAGTAGTGAGTTTGATCTTCACTCAGTTCCCCTTAATTCCGGCCTTGTGCCAATTATACGATTAGAGATTTTTCACATTATATGCAAATGAAAAAGTATGAAATATGAAGTAAATATGTTATAGATTATCGTTATTGAAAGTGGCTTTTACAAGTAAACCATATAGACCATCGTTATCTATTCTAAGTGGCTTTTACAAGTAGACCATATAGACCACCGTTATCTATTTTAAGTGACTTTTACAAGTAGACCATATAAACTATCGTTATCTATTCTAAGTGGCTTTTACAAATAGACCATATAGACTATCGTAATCTATTTTAAGTGGTTTTACAAGTAAACCATATAGACCATCTTTATCTATTGTAAGTCCCTTTTACAAGTAGGCTATATAGAAACTTGGGTAAAATAACATATTGCTATGAGTTGAAATAGTTTATAAATCTTGTGAGCTACAAACTGTATAACTTTATTAATTATGTTATCTAGGGAGAAGGGAAATCACAGAATTTTACAGATTAGAAACCAGACATCATACGCATCTCATAATATCCGAATGATGATTAAAGCCACTAAATCTGTATTGATCATTAATAATCTACCCAAAACTAACGGTTCATTTACGTAATTCCAGCATGGAAGAGCCGCTTGGATTGCTTTCATAATAATGTTGGTGGAGGACAAGGTCGATTTTTTCGAGCGTTTCTCTCTTTGTCGTTTTATTTCTTCCTTTTCTCTTCTGGTGCGCTTGATGTTTCTGATTCCAGTGCTGATGGAACGCTACCTGATGGTACTGTGCTTTGTGCTTCAAAATATTTAAGGTCGATTCAAGTGGTATTCAATGTTACTTTTTGTTTGTATTTGTATCTACGAAGAAGGGAATCCCGCATGTTGATGTGGGCTCACTGAATAAAGCTTGATGTGAAACTTGAGTCTTTCATTCTTTGTACATGTCCTGACAAACAAAGACCGGGTTTTATGATTAGCGATTCAATACTGTGACTGTTGGTTATTTGGGGGCTTTTGGTGTTGGCCACTACTGAGCAGTCTTTGTCTGTGGTAGCCGCGGCACACAATCACATCCGAGCATCGGGATCATCCTCCTCTCGCCTTATCCTCTCCACATTGGCTTTGGCATTGATGGCTGTGAATAAAAAATAGTTTTATGAGGTTATTTTAGTAAATCTGGAGCCCACAGATTTAGCTAGAAGCACTTCCTTTGCAGGTGAGACTGCGAAATCAAAAGCGATATCAAAAGCAATATCGGGCAAACTTGGTTGTATCAGACTGTTCTGCCAAGATCCACCTTGGTTACCCTAGTTCTACTAACGCTGACATTTTCTGGGTGGTTTGTCTGTTGAATCGTAAAGATCACTGTCTAATCTGCCGTTTTGGGGTTAGTCGCGCCCAGTTTGGTCTCTCTTCCTCAAACCATGGGCGGCCCTACAAATGACTCGCTTTTGAGATCACTGATCAGTACTAAATCATAAAATGAACACATGCAAATTAGAGAATCTCTCCTCTTAGTATATACTTCTGAGATGAGGCAGTATTTACATTGCTTACGTTGTTCGGACTGTTGTCCTCATATTTATTGCCATTATCACGAAGTTTCGGCAGTTGTACGTTCCAGCCTTCTTCAGGTGCTTTGAATTTCAAACCGGACTCTTTATTTCGAACACTGAAGTATTTCATTCCTGTTCCATGTTACTTCCAGGTGTCATGTAGTTTTCTCTCAACTCTCTAAGCTAGTTTTTCACCATGACTGTAGGTCAGATTTTGATTTCACAACCTTTTGAGTCAAGTCATTGGATAACCAACACTTTTATCCACTGGGCCATATCACACATGGCCCAGTGTATAAAAGCGTTTAAAATTGGAAATGTGTTTATTGTTCACAATCAATTTCGTCCAGCCTACCGACCCATTATGCCGGTTTGCAAGCAGAATTTGTGTTATCTGCCAGTGTTCGTTTATTACGAGATACTTGTGCACCCTTTTACTAGAATGTTTCCCAGATCTCTGTTATTGCTTGGAAATTTTAGATTGTTTCCCTTCGTGAGATATTGTAGGAAATAAGATATTTTTTGTACTTTTGAAATGAAGCGTTAAGCTTTAAGCAAACTCTCTTTTATGGTGAAAACAATTGTTCGAGTGTCACGTTTTTCACGAGCTTGGCCGAGAATCGATTAAAGGTGATGATATTACAGGGGCGTTAATAACAAGCAAAACACCATAAAATGTGTTACATATTCATAATCTTTGAGCACTTTCAAGTTAAACGGTATATTAAGTATATATTTGAGGGTCATGTTCTTGATGACTAGTCCAGAAACCTTTTGATATCACTTTTGTATAACTTTAATTCTAGTATGACATTTGGATATTTTTAGTCAAGTATAAACAGAATAAACACCATTGGTGTGTAATGCTATTAGGTGACTCGAAAAATAATATACAATTTTAGAATCAAATTTTATTCTCGACTTGGTGTATCTGTATATTCCTATCATCAAGATACAGGGTTATTTGTGTCTTTACGATAAAACTAATGGTTTGAATGCCAACAAATCATTGAATGTAGTTTCTGAATATTCTTTACAACCAAATGTCTTTTTTTCCTGAAAAAATTCCAAACCTCTCGATTAATCAGTGACTGTTGCGTTTCATCCAGTTGTTGACAGTGATGCTCTTAGTAGATTCCAGATGGCTATAATAGACAACGCCAATGATAATTCAACAATCACCATAACCTTCTGTTGGAGCAATTTCAGTTTAAGTTAAGATGACACTGTTATGCCGATCATTTACGATTGTCACAGAGGATTAATTTCTATTCATCAGTAGATCATTCGAATTTCACAGGCGCAGTATAGAATACACTTCATAACGTCAAATTCTTCCATATCCACTGAGTTCATTTGAAACCCATTCATCTAATTTCTTTAACTTATCAATTTTCTTGAGATGGTCCAGTATTGTTTACATACTGACACCCATTATCTGAGTAAGCTCTAACTTTTAGAGTTACAAGTTCAAAACTTTACAGCCGATACTGCTACATATACAGGCTAGAATCTTCTTTGTTCCGTCCGTATCACATAATTAACAAAAAAAAAATTCCACAGAAACAGATTCTTTCCGGGAATCTTTAATTTGTAGATCAGACATCTGCGTAAATATTTCTTTCAAGAAGTTAATCTTTCATTTCTTGGTTCAATCATTATCTATCCTACATATCAACCTAATCTCAAACCTACTACTTTCTCCTCTTAAGTCTATATCACACAATTCTTTCATTACTCGTCTACTTTGCATTTTGTGGATACCAGTAACATACAGTTTAAACGGAAAGCACATAAATTTAATTTATTAAAGAATCAGGTAACGAACATTTATTCTTTTCTTTATCGATAGATTTCGTAAATTCGAACAAATTTATCTTTTGAAAATGCATCGCATTTCTTAGAAGCGTTTGAAACACTGTCACCGCTTCTAACCATACTAGAATTTTCTTCGAATCAAGACTTCTCTGAGACTTTGACGTGGGTTTTATTTGGTTAGTGTTCTCATACGTTGATTGTCAATAGTATATAGACGTACTCTACCCGCCTGAACATTAAGTTTTATTTTCGCGCTGCGAAGATTTAGACACCAACGCCATAGAATACGCTCACAATTGAATCCTTTGCCACTTAGTTGGTTAATACTGAGAGCAGTTTCAGATGCATTGTTACCGTCATTGTCGGCACCCACTCGCACACGAGCATCGAGATCGTCAACCTCTCTTCTTATTCTACTTCTCCACACTGGTGGTAGTGACGGAGATCGTTATGAATGACCAACCTACTCCTGGAAAATCGTGAGCAGAAGTCGCAGAAGAGTGTGGCTGTTAGATGCCCTCTGGGCGAGTCAGTCCATCTCGACAGCTTCCCTTCATGTTGACGGTTAGACTCGAACATCTCCGCCTCTTGGATGGTCTTACGCCAGAAAGGCCAATTTGCAGCAGTTGTTTTTCCAGGGTCTCAGGGTGGATGCTGGTTTGTTTCAGTTATATTTTCAACTGAACTTTGAAGCGTTGTTTTGGGAAGCTTCGAGTAGCCTCTTGCCGCTCAAGTAAGACGCATTCCAGACAACTGACACGCTCAGCGGAGGTGATGTTAAAAGATAGTAGCCTCAATGCTGTGGAGTGATGTCCGAGAGAGTACATAGTGGCCAACCTTGAACTCATGCAAAACAGTATACACGTCTCTACTTTTCTTGCGTTTGAGATGAAAGGTACATAAGATTTTCAGTTAAATTCTAAATGAAGTTGATATAAAATTAACAAAGTGGTGGCTTTATTCATTAGAAACTAATAATATATTTTTTGAAAGCAATTATTATAATAATTTATTAGAAGTTAATGAAAATCTTTATTCTAAAATCGGACATTATTTTCCTAACAAAAAAAAAAGTAAATATTATGTTACCAAATATTAATCCCCTCTATTTATACAGATTGCTTCTCAGTATAAAGAATTATTTGCAGTTTATATAACATGAAAAATAGAGTAGTGTTCGATTAATTGAGTTACACAAGGAGGTACGGGGTCAGCATTCTCGATGACATCTTTCAAACTCTGAAGTGAATCTTTCATCTTACGATCTGGGAATGTTAATATTGACATGTCGGGGAAGTATTTTTAATACTCCTTAGTTCAAGTAACATTACTCAAGGTCCATTAAATCTACTCAAATATTTTGTGAGAATAATCTTCTGGGTTTGTGTATCTTTTTAAGGAAATTAAATGTTTTCTGTTTCTTAAACTCAACTTCTGTAACAGTGAATCATCTACGATTTAATATGTGTGTGACCTTTTTTATAGACACTTGATAACACATGCTGATACCAGCCCTTTAATGAAGAGTGCTTAATATGTACGTCTTCTTTTTAATAATATATTTCAGGTCGTTCTTGTCGTAAGAATGTGGTTGCTTTATTTTTTTTCTAAGTTCTTTCTTTTAAGTCAACCAAATGAGCTGAAGAAGGTAGAAATGTATTTGTATACAGGAAATCAGATTTCTCTTTAACACTATGAAAGTTATCTCCCTTGACGATTAGTGTCAAATCGCTCCACGAATGCATTTACTGACTGTTTTTCTTGCACGCCTACGTCGATGGCCGTGATGAGAATTTGGGTGAAATTGTATTTGTTTTTAAAGATACCAAATGAAAAAGTTACAAGGAAAGTGATGAATGAAAAGGAGTAGACGCAAATTGGGAAAGAAAAGAAAAAACGGTGCAAAGAAAATGAATAAAAAGAGGCAAAAAAAGCGAATTATAATATTGTAATAAAAACCAGAGTAGGAAATCAACGAGAAAAAAACGAAAATGAAAGATTATAAATGAACAGTATTCATAAAAAAAGGATTTGGATGGAAAAAGCCATCGATGAAAAATGTTAGAGAACTGAAAATTACAAATATAGGAAAACAATAAGATATAGGAAGAATGAAAAAAAAAACGGTGTAAACGAAGTATCTGGAAAGAAAGAAAGAAAGAAAGAAAATTAATTGAAATTAGATTTTAAAAAATGACAGAAAAAATGAAGTTCAAGAAAGGGTAACACGAGAAAAAGAAAGAAAGAAAAAGAAAGAAAGAAAGAACAAAGTAAATGTTAGAAGCTTCAAAAATAAAAATAAGAATAAAATAGGTGATGCTTCAAAGAAAGAAAATAATAAGGATTGTACAAGTAAGAAAGAAATGAAAAAAAGAAAGAAAAAAGAAAGACAGAATAAAAATAAATTAAGAGTATATTTTAAAAAAAGAAAGAAAATTAATTACGAGTAGATTTCAAAGAACGAAAAGAAATGAATTAAAGGTAGTTTTCAAAAAGAAAAAAAGAAAGACAATGAATTGAGAGTCGATTTCAAAGAAAGAAAGAAAGAATGAAAGAAAATGAATTGAGAGTCGATTTCAAAGAAAGAAAGAAAGAATGAAAGAAAATGAATTGAGAGTCGATTTCAAAGAAAGAAAGAAAGAATGAAAGAAAATGAATTGAGAGTCGATTTCAAAGAAAGAAAGAAAGAAGAAATGAAAGAAAATGAATTTGAGAGTCGATTTCAAAGAAAGAAAGAAAGAATGAAAGAAAATGAATTGAGAGTCGATTTCAAAGAAAGAAAGAAAGAATGAAAGAAAATGAATTGAGAGTCGATTTCAAAGAAAGAAAGAAAGAATGAAAGAAAATTAATTAAGAGTAGATTTCGAAAAGAAATAATGATAGATAATGCATTAAGAGTAGATTTCAAATAAATAAATAAATAAAGAAAGAAAGAAAGAAAGAAAGATAGGAAATGAATTAAAAATTAATTTCAAATAAGGAAAAATGAACGAATGTAAGAAAATGAATTAAGAGTAGATATCAAAGAAAAAGAAGAAAGAAAAAAGGCAACGAATTAAAAGTAGATTTCAAAGAAAGAAAGAAAGAAATAAAGGAAATCAATTAAGAGTTAATTTAAAAGAAAGCAAAAAATAAAACGAAACTCATGAAACGACAATGAAATACAAGAAAATTACAAAACAAAAAGAAAGAAAATAAGAGAAATTTTCAAAGAAATAAATAGGAAGTTGCTAGCAAAAAGAAATAAAGGTGAATGAGTTAACAGATGAGCTGAACAAACAATCAATAAAAAAAAAGAAAGACAGAAGAAGAAATTTCAAAAAAAGAAAGAAAGAGTTTTATAATAGGTAAATGCGTAAGGTTGGTGGATAAAGCAAAACTTAATTATTACTGAAAATAATGAAAATAAAAATGAAATAAAACAAAAATTTAAAGTTAATGAAATAATGTCAACATTCAAAGAGAAAAAGAAATAGGTACTCGCTAGAAAGAAAGAAAGAAAGAAAGAAAGAAAGAAAGAAAGAAAAAGTTAGATATAAAATGATAACGAGAAAAAAATGAATGAAAAACAAAAAAGAAAACTGAAATAACGAAACCAATATTAAGGAATATAAAAAAAAAAGATCCAATGAAAAAAAAAATGAGAATATGAAGATAAAAGAAGAGGAAGATAAACGAAAACAATTTATAAATAGGTAGTGACAGAAAGAGTAGGAGCATCGGGGGAATTTGCTTCATTAAATAAATAAAAAATCTAAATGAATAAGAAGAGAAATAAAGAAAGTCTGGACGAAAAAGCTTAATTAGCAAAGCTCTAAGAGCGGTGAGACATTAACAGTGAATTACATAGGGTAAATGAAAATGATGTCGTCTTGAATATGCAAGACAGGGATTGAACTGAAGGTAAAACCGGCATAGAAGACAATGTGATAAATAAGAACAAATCAACGAATAGAGTAAAAAAAGATATCTTTGCAAAAAGAAAATAAGGGGAATAAATAAGAGATGATGAAGATAATGAGATACAGAAAAAAAAAGGTAGAAAAAGATCAATAAAATGTAGGCGAAATTTAAATTAAGGAAAAGCAGAAAGCTTAAATTCCTATACGTGTTTTTTTTTTAATTTAAATAAAAAAAAGAAACTATTTTTATTTCTATTCTGAAAGGCTTTAATTAGGCGGGAATCGGGGCTCAAGATTTTTTTCTCAGTCAGCGTAGAAAGATTCATTGCTTAATGAATTCCTCATTTACATTTGCATATATAAACAGGTTTCCTCCAGTCTGCAAGTTAATTATCTACACGCACACGACATTCTTGTAGGTGTATCTTTCTATCAGAAATGTGTTACTTATTGCTTAAATCGACAACTGTGCACGTCAATGGATGAGTGCAAGTAACTATATATATATATATATATATATATATATATGAATAAATACACGCGCGCGCGCACACACACACACACATATATATATATATATATAGCGAGAGAAAGAGAAGATGAACAGTAGTGCATTAAAAATGTTTGTTGCTTTAATCAAAAGAAGTGCATGTCATTGGATATGTGCAAATGGCAATATCTATAAGTTTCTCTCTTTATCTATCTATCTATCTATTTATCTATCTATCTATCTATATATATATATATATATATATATGTGTGTGTGTGTGTGTCTGTATATATATATATATATATGGTAATTCTTCTTATTTTTCTTCTTCTTCTTATCAATATTATTATTATTATTATTATTATTATTATTATTATTACTTGCTGCAACTTGATAGCTATTGATGATGCTGTTTGACCAGCGGAACTTTATAGCTATCAATTTGTAGTATGCAATAATAATAATTACAATAATAATTACTATATATATGAGCACTTTTTAAAGTAAATATCTAGCTGTGGAATATACTTCCATTAGCAGCCATTCTTCTTCTTCTTCTTCTATGTGCCGTGTCCCTTCAGGACCTAGGCGATCATGGTTCTCCACCTCTCCCTATCCTTTGTGGCTCTTAGTATGCTTGCTCCTGTTACTCCTGTCAACCTGCGTTCCGTCATCCACCTGATCAGGCCCTGCAAATATGTTATCCGCTGCCTTCTTCTGTCTCTCTCTCCTTCTATCTGGCCGGTCAGTATCAGGTTCTCCAAGCTCTCCTTCCTCATTGTGTGTCACAGGAACTTCAGTTGTCTCTTCCTGATGCTCAGTATTAATTTCCTTTTTGTTGCCATTCTTTCCAACACCTCATCGTTGCTTGCATGCTCAATCCACGATATCCGCAGCATCCTTCTGTAGAACCACATTTCCGCTGCTTCCAGTTTTGTCTTCATTTTCGATGATATTGTCCAGCATTCACTGCCGTATTGAAGAACTGACATCACATAGCAATCCAGAACACTTTTGTTTGTTTCTAGTGAAATTTTCTTGTGTGTTAGTACTTTACTCAGCTTCTGGAACGCGTCATTTGCCATGCCAATTCACCTTCGGATCTCTTTGTCGCACTTTACATCTCCTGTTAGAACACTAGCTAGATATTTAAATTTTTGTACTTGCTTGATTCTAGTATCAACCACCTGTATTTGGCATTTTGGGTTGCACCTTTTGCTGATGACCATGCATTCAGTTTTCTTAAATTTATTTATAATTTTTTTTCACACTCCAACGCTAACTTCTGTAGGAGGTATTGTAGTTTCCTTTCCGTATCTGCAATCAGCACTGTATCATCTGCATACCTTATGTTGTTCAAGTTGTGGACTCCACTAACAAATCCTGGCGTGTCATCTAGGTTCCTCAAAATATTCTCGCTGCACAAGTTGAACAGATCCGGTGAAAAGACACATCCTTGTCTTACGCCTCTTTCTATCTTTGCAAATCTCCTGAAATCGTTATCTGTCCGTATGCTGCCAGTAGAGATTCTTGATTACTCAGATGTCTTTCCCAAAGATGTCGAGGCTGCCGTGCATCTACATCAATTCTTTGTGTCGTATCTTGTCGAACTTATATATATATATATATATATATATATATATATCTGTAAGAAAGATAGAAAGGGATTGGATAAAAGACAGAAAAGTCATGAGGCATTTATATGTATAGCGGCACGGAATGAGAAATCACTGTCGATTTTTTTTTATTACGCGGAAATACCCTAGCGATACACACGAATCCGTTAATTTTCCGTCGAACTTGCTAAATCGCAAAAAGTAATTTTCCCTATAACCTTGGTACGCTGAAAACTCTCTCGGAGAGAGACAACTATCACTTTCAAAACTGAGTTGTTTGTTCTCTGCAGACAGTCACTACTATAATCAAAACACATGTACTAGTAATATGGCTGTTCCCTTCTAAGAACTCAGGTAGAATACTGTTGTCATATCTGGTCAGGCGCCCCTACTGCTAATCTCAGCGTTGTCGGCAGGCTTCAAAGGATAATCTGTAATATAAATGGTCCCAACCTGGCAGCTCGACTCAAGCCACTTTCTCCCCGGCGGGATATGGCTTCCCTTTGTCTCTTCTACAAATATTTTCATGACTTCTACTTCGACGAACTTAGGTCACTGGTGACCCCCTCCACAAGAATCTACTCGTGCAACCAGACTAGCACAAATATTCCACCCTTTTACAGTTAAATCAACCAAATGCAGGCGACATTTCTACTCCCTCAGGTTCTTTTCTCGCACGTCCAGCCTGTGGAACTCCCTTCTGTATACTTGCATTCATGACGACTACAACCTCTAGGAAATTAAACGCAATGTCAATTTCCATCTCTTATCCACTTGTTCTTGCTCTTTTCCTTTCTCTCTACCTTTGCAATAGTCTTCACTCCTGTGTTCACATACTTCTCTTGCCCTTTCTCTGATACCCCCTCTAAGTGGTTCGTCTTTCTCTTCACTCGACTCCTGCCTAAACTTTTACTCTCTTATGTAGCCTCCTGAGCATCACTGGCGGTATAGCTTTGCTTAGTGTGAAATGATTAAAAAAGGTGTTAGACACACATGACACTTGAGTTCGCTTATTAAACAAGTTTTTGTGATGCTATGTTGGAAATGTTCCCCGATCTTTACAATGGCTGAAAAACTAAAACAATAGGCTTGCATGAGTCCTTTTAGAAATATCAGCATTTCTACAATATTCCAAACCAAGGTCCTTACCAAATAATAACACCACATTACTTGCAGGATTCCAACAGCAGGAACATCAGCAGCAGCTGAAGTGTTTGGCATATTTAACTGGAAAATAAAATAATGATATTGTCAATATCTTGAATTGTACTCTATCCAAAAGTATTTCGAGATGGAAATATTATAAAAAATAACGATAACAGTTAGTGGACTTGAATAACCTGTTTTCCTGAAAATGTGTATTAATGTGTATTAAGAGAAATATTTTATGAATATCGACAGACATTAACGCTGTCCCGTCAGTGAATACCGAACAGTTCCTTCCTAAGAAACGGTTAATCTGCATAGTTACCTTTATCATATAGGCAACCATGGATACAAAGTAATAGTATCAGGTAGTTACCGGTTATTATTTTAGATTAATATCATGCTCACGAGAAATTCGGGTAGAGTTAACACTCATTTGTTAGGTAGCTTAGTGAGACAATATTCCAATAGATTTCGTGCTATCAACTATTGTTTAACGAGTGTAGTCCTGTCGTCAAAAATTATGTCTAAATATCTCAGAGGATTATTAGCTATTTATTTACAGTTTATCGTTCGTGACCGTGACAGAATGATATATATATATATATATATATATATATATATATATATATATATATATATATGTGTGTGTGTGTGTGTGTGTGTGTGAAAATTAAGACATAGTTATTCCATGGTTAAGCGGAACTGGGGGCTTATTTCAGGCAAACCATCGTCAGCTTCCGTCTTTATTGTAGAGAAGATTTTACACGAAAGTCGGAAGGTGACGATGGATCGCCTGAAATAGGCCTGTACTTCCGTTTAACCATGAAATAACGTGTCTGTCTTAATTTTTCATATATTTGCTCTATAAGTATTTATATACATATATATTTAGAGCTATCTTTGAGAGTTATCTTACCACTTTATGTACAGGATACACCTTTGGATTCTTCTATATCTACACCACACACACACACACACCACACCACACCACACACACACACACACACACACACATATATATATATATATATATATATAACGGTCTTTATTATAATAAAGAGGATATATATTTTTTCACTACTCCACGACTTAATTATCGCAAAAAAATAAAATGATAAGTTACTGTTAAAGAACAGACACACGGCAAGAGTTTTTAAGATTTGTAGTTTAATAACTAGTAGTAAAGAGAATGATCTAAGACGGAATTTGCTTAATATTGTCTCGCTGTCCATGAGCGTGCAGGATATATATATATATATATATATATATATATATATATATAACGAAGAAAATATTTACAATCTACAAAACATTAATTTAAAACAGTGCTCAATATAGACATAGGGCAATGAATATATATTATAAATTATACTTTAGAATATGTCCAACCAAACTTCAATCTGCTACAAATGTACACTTTTGTAGTCGATTGTAATTTGGACAATTTCTAAAGTATAATTTATAATATATATATATATATATATATATATATATATATATACAACTAAATACACAACGGTTTTATTATAATAGTATTATCAGCCAGGCGTTTTAATGACTGCGATTTTTACACTAACTGAAAAGCTAAATTAACAGGCCTACATCAAAATTTTTGTGAGACTATAGAAAATGCCTACGATATGTTTAAATGCCTCTTCGAAATTACAGCGAACATTCTTTTGGTCAAGTACGGGTTTTGAATGTTATGCTCAGCTTAAATCAAGAACAGCTTGATCATGTTGGTTCATAATGATGCACATTAGAGACAGCCAAACTCCAGTAAAACCCCTGAAAATTTTATGTGCTTAAACATGTGGACTGTAACCGAATATTCTGCCAATTCTGTCACATAAACGGAATCAAAAGCCTATATATAATTCAAACTGAATCAATGTTGGTGTTAGAAAATTCTTTAGGAAGAGATATTCAGAGACTATACTCTGGACGTTACTAAGCGTATATGTGAAGAGACCGGCACTGATCATTTAAGCGTTTTATAACACATCCAAAACAAAATTTGCTAATAGAATAAAAAAAGTCTCAAGTGCAGTTTAGTGGCGATTAAAAGTTGATTTGTCGATTACATAGGTATTCATAGCTGGGATGAGAATGATCATGAACAGAAAATGAACATCCTTTACCAAATGCTCTAAGAAATACGACTCAGGATAAACTTTTCTAAAGCAGAAACATGCATATGGAATTAGAATTAATGTGCATACTGTGAACCTGCTACAAACATTCGGTATGTAGAATCAGTAAATTATGATGTATGAACCGCGGATATGAATTGTGATGCAGTGGATATCATCTCAAAACGAGAAATCTGAGAGCCGTGTTCGAATTCCAGCTGAATTCGTTGCATCTACTTAGGTGCAAATGTCTTTGGGAAAGGTATTAATTCGTCTTTTCTCTCCAGCTACAGGACAGATTCGGTACTAGAGACTTATCTGGCAACCAGTCTACCTCAAAAAATAATGGCAACCTCCTGTAGAAAAATCTTCTGTCCAGTTAGTTATGTTTCTTTGGAGATATGATCGACCAAGCGTGTATTAAGTATGACACATAATTGACTAATAGACCAGTTATAACACATTTAGTACATGAGATAAAGAAACTAAATATAGAATACGCTCGGTTAAATGTAGCTTCGCCCAACACCGCAAACTGCTACAAACCCAAAGCATTAACCTGAAAATTCCAGTCATCTTAAATAGCTTTATGAATGTCGTACATGGCACTAAATCTTTTCAGAAATATGTAAACTGTCAGCTTTATTCAAGAAATTTTCCCGATCAATAGCTAATGATTGCTTTGAGTGAGCGAAGCTTGTACATTTTGGAGAAAATTATCCTTCTTCGAACAATGTGGACATTTGTTACAATATCACAAACAAGAAACTATGAGAAATAACAGAAACCACATAACTTAAGGAAGTTCAACAGCTGCAACAATTAAAACGGATATCACATATATTTCGAAGTGGTGTATTAGTGGCATTATAGCTTTGACTAAGGTAAAATGATTAAAAAATTAATAACATAACTTTTCACTTCGTCTTGTTCGTTACCCCCCACACCTCTCTCCTCTCTTTCTCCCTATTTTGTGTTAGAAACGGTTCAATCACATTGCATTCGTTATTTATTATATTTTTAAGCAGACATTAATTTCAGTAATGTATGAGATATGTGTATTGAAAACATTATTAAATGGCAAACTGTTTGTACATTATTTCCTGAGTTCTATGCAAACCGCGTGTCTCCGTAAAAAAAGAATAATTTTTAAGCAAAACACGATGTGTATGTGCGCATGCGCATATTTAAGTAATACATTTTTTTGTATGTCATTTATTTCCGATATTGTCTTACTTTGTTTTCCAGGTCGCGTTCACATTTGTGCAAGTGACATGGATTTTTTTTTATACCCACCTCATTCTATTTCCTGGTAAGTTTTCTTATTTTTGCAACTTGTGATTCTTTGGCGTATTTTGGATTAGTTTTATTTTGTGGGTTTTTCAATTTGTTAAGTTTGTATCCCCCACCAACCCCACCATTTTTACTTTAGTATTTGTTTTTAACGGTTGAATTTAAAATCTTGTTCTCATCACATTTTCTAAGTTTATTTCATCTTTTCTTTTGTAATCGCACCGGACAATGTCCTCTTTATGCATTTAACAATTTTACGCGGTTCGCCTTGTTGTTTTCGTTTTGTTTTTTGTTTTCGTAATTTTTTTTTGTTTTTTTGTTTGTTTCAAAAAATAGTGGACATCTTTCAACGCGTTCGAATTTCATGCAAATAATAATAATAATAATAATAATAATAACAGGGATAAAATAATAAGAATAATATTTATAATAACAAATATAGTGTTGGAAATGATAAAAATGATAATAATGATTCGAAAATGAACAACTGTAAAAATAATGAAAAAGAAGGATATAATACTCATAATCTTTTCGGCAGCAAGGAAAATTAAAGCTAACCACAAGAGTGTGCGAATCAATGAAATACTACTATTAATACTACTACTACTAATAATAATAATAATCACAATAATTGAGACGGAAAGGATAATAATTGTAATAACGAGTTCGACAAGAACAAATGCAAACGCAAAAAAGTAATGATAATAAATTTTACGACGAAAAGTCACATGACACAAACGACAGTAAGTATCAAATAAATTAAATACTACTACTGTCATCACTATTACTACTATTGCAGCTAACACTACTATTACTACTGCTACCACTAACAATAAATGGAGTTAATCGGTATACTGGGAATGAGATGGAACCAATATATGAGCAACGACGAAGTTTTACAGAGGATGAAAACGACGCTGAAACAGTAATATGTAATCAGGAAGGAGGGTCTGGAGAATATGAAACTCATGGGACCGTTAGAAGGAAGAAGAGACAGGGAAAGCAAGGCGTGACATACTTGATGGACTTGAGTTAATGGATGGTTGAGTAGGGTTTGGGAAGGTTAACAAGAATAAGTTTGTTAAGAACTACAATGGATAGGGAGATGTGAAAGGTCATCAACACCTACACTAGCGGCCATAATTATTAGGCCACCATAGTTTTTTTTAAATGATGTATTTCATACTATTTTTGTTATTTATTATTAAATGAAAATAGAATGGTTCCTTTGTTATTATTACTTTGCAAAATTTTACAAGGCAAAGAGGGAAAGATGAACTCGTCCTAATTTTCTTCATTTCTTCATTGATGAAACT
This sequence comes from Ascarosepion bandense, assembly GCA_037127315.1. NCBI lineage: Eukaryota > Metazoa > Mollusca > Cephalopoda > Sepiida > Sepiidae > Ascarosepion > Ascarosepion bandense. The sequence goes on along the minus strand of JBBBDQ010000872.1, from coordinate 4,983,137 downwards.
GCAATGTAAGTAATTATCAAGTATTTATAAATCCATTTGATGCACATGTTATTGTGTAGTATTAACAAAAGAACCATTCTATTTTCATTTACAATTATTCACCTGGCAATAAGTCCTAAAAAATAGTATGAAATACATCATTTTTTTTTTAAACACTCTGGTGGCCTAATAATCATGGCCGGTAGTGTACGTCCAGAAGGTACGTGGCACATAGAAGAAGAATATGAATATTAATCAAGTTGAAAGAAAGAAGGTAGAAACGGCAGTAATAAAGAAAACATCTTTATTAGTGGAATGATACCATCATTCGTTTACTTACCGAACCATCATTAACAACAATAAAGACGATACTATATCGACGTGGTTTAGAAATTAGCAAGCTTGTTTCGCTAGAATCTATTACAACTGTATAATGGGTCCGGTCCTCACTATGTATCTTATACTTTCGGCCTAGTACGACATTGAAGTGGCGCTTAGAAAATCAAAATACAGTCAGTCAGTCAGTCAGTTAAGTGCCATACGTGATACACGCTTTAGGCGATCATGTCCCGAAAGAGATATGACAGACTGGGCAGAAGATTATCCCGTAGTAGGTTGCCATTGCTTTCTGCGGTAGACTGATTGCCAGCCAATGCTATAGAACCCAATCTGCACTATTATTTAACTCATAACTGGAGGGAAGAGACGGATTAATACCTTTCCTAAGGGTATTTGTGCGTAAGTGAATGCAAGGAATTCAACTGGAATTCGAACTGGGCTTTTCGATTTATCGTTCCGAGTCGATATCCTCTGCACCACAACGCACAACCTAGCAAGGCAACAATGTTCTGAAATAAGAAAAAATATATTATTTTCGGGAGAAATTTTAGTTAGACTCAGAATTTTTTAAAAACAGACTAATAGTAATCTTTCCATAAAAAAATGAAATAATAATAATCTAAATGAAAATTAATACTTATTTTAAAAATGAATTTGATTATTATATTATTATTATTATTAGTAGTAGTAGTCTTAGCAGTCGTAGTCGTGATCAGGGAAATCGTATTGATACCAACACAGGTTGGTATTGATTATAGAAAAAAGTATTGGTGATATTGATTATGGTAAGACTGGTGGGAATGGTGGTCAGGATAATCTTATCGATACCAACTACGGTTGGTATTGATTAGAGTAAAACAAATCCCATTAGAATTAAGGTAATTATCTTTGCTCTCTACTTTATTTCCATTGATTTTCCTTTATTCTAATTCCCCCTATTCTTCCTAAACTTGCCTATCTTGATCGCCAAAGGCACCATAACAATACAGGATGATGACCATGATTATATTGTCTGAATATGAACGCCGACGCCATTACTCGTATAACAAACGAGGCTATCATTATCGTCATGATTTTCAATTCACTTGCATGTATTGACGTTCTTTGCCAAGCTTTTTATTAGTCTTTATCTGCTTCCTATTACCGATTGTGGTTTTAGGTGTTGGAGGAGGAAAAACAAAAATAAAAATGAAAGAGAATTTCAATTAAACAAATAAATAAATGCTATTGATTTGATTATGCCACTAACTTTTCTTGTTCTGCATCTATTTGATATTTCGTTATATTTTTTTGTAGGGAAGAGAACGAAATAAAATTCCCCCAACACGCCCAGCCATTAATACACCCACCCATATTTCCCGTTTGAATTATATATATATATATATGTATATATATATATATATATATATATATATATATATATATATATAATCATTTTTTCTTCTTGCATCTTTAAGTGACGTGTTACGTTCGGATTAAAATATCTGCCGGGAATTTATAAGTACAATTCCACATTGGCCTTTGCTTTATTTTAAATTTAATTTCTTGATGAAAAAGAAATAAACAAATGTAAAATCATTTATCGTTCGCATAACTTTATCACAAAAGAGGAAATGATTCTTGATTCTTTGCTTTTCGTTTAATTTGAAAGATTTAAGAAAAAATAATAATTTCACTTCTTTAAGTTTTGCTATTTTTCTCGTCAAGTTAATCCCTGTTGGTATTTATATATATATATATATATATATATATATATATATATATATATATTGTGTGTGTGTCTGTGTGGGAGTGTGTTTCTACTTCGTGTTATCCCTTGTCTTGTTCACACTTTGGAAATTGCTGACATTTCAATAAATTATGCATTATATTTTCCATTCGCCTTTGATCAATGTTTTCATTTTGTTTCTTATCATTGACAATACTATTCTTTTAAACTATTTACTATGGGGCCTTCTGCGTGTTTCTATCTCATTCAGGTATGCACGCAAACATTTACCTATTAGATGGCCATCGACAGAGGGTATAAAATACTCGGAAGAGATTGAACTCACGGAGTGTCATACAGACAAAAGGTTTCAAACAACCACAGTTTATATATGAGCAGATATATAAATAGATAGATAGATAGACAGATATATAAATAGATAGATAGATAGACAGATAGATAGATAGATAGATAGATAGATAGATAGATAGATAGATGGATAGATATGAACGCACTAAAGATAGAGAGATAGATAGATAGATAGATAGATAGATAGATAGATAGATAGATAGATAGAATAGAAATGAAACGCACTAAAGATAGATAGATAGATAGATATGAACGCACTAAAGATAGATAGATAGATAGATAGATAGATAGATAGATAGATAGATAGATATGAACGCCCAAAAGATAGATAGATAGATAGACAGATAGATAGATAGATATGAACGCACTAAAGATAGATAGATAGATAGATAGATAGATATGAACGCACTAAAGATAGAAGATAGATAGATAGATAGATAGATAGATAGATATGAACGCACTAAAGATAGATAGATAGATAGATAGATAGATAGATAGATAGAATGAACACTAAAGATAGATAGATAGATAGATAGATATGAACGCAATAAAGATATATAGATAGATAGATATGAACGAACTAAAGATAGATACATAGAGAGATAGATAAATAGATATGAACGCACTAAAGATAGATAGATAGATAGATAGATAGATATGAACGCACTAAAGATAGATAGATAGATATATAGATAGATAGATATGAACGCACTAAAGATAGATAGATAGATAGATAGATAGATAGATAGATAGATAGATAGATAGATAGATAGATATGAGATAGATAGATATAATAAAGATAGATAGATATGACGAAGTAAAGATAGATAGAATAGATAGATAGATAGATAGATATGAACGCACTAAAGATAGATAGATAGATAGATGACGCACTAAAGATAGATAGATAGATAGATAGATAGATAGATAGATATGAACGCACTAAAGATGGATAGATAGATAGATAGATAGACGCACTACAGATAGAGATAGATAGATAGATAGATAGATAGATAGATAGACAGATAGATAGATATGAACGCACTAAAGATGGATAGATAGATAGATAGATATGAACGCACTAAAGATAGATAGATAGATAGATAGATAGATATGAACGCAATAAAGATGGATAGATAGATAGATAGATATGAACGCACTAAAGATAGATAGATAGATAGATAGATAGATATGAACGCACTAAAGATGGATAGATAGATAGATAGATAGAAATGAACGCACTAAAGATGGATAGATAGATAGATAGATATGAACGCACTAAAGATAGATAGATAGATAGATATGAACGCACTAAAGATAGAGAGATAGATAGACAGATATGAACGCACTAAAGATAGAGAGATATATATATAGATAGATATAGATAGATATGAACGCACTAAAGATAGATAGATAGATAGATAGATAGATAGATAGATAGATATGAACGCACTAAAGATAGATAGATAGATAGATAGATAGATAGATAGATAGATAGATATGATAGATAGATATGAACGCACTAAAATAGATAGATAGATAGATATGAACGCACTAAAGATAGATAGATAGATATATAGATAGATAGATATATAGATAGATAGATAGATAGATAGATAGATAGATAGATAGATAGATCGATAGATAGATAGAGATGATTTCACTGAAGATAGATAGATAGATAAATAGATAGATAGAGATGATTTCACTGAAGATAGATAGATAGATAGATAGATAGATAGATAGATAGATAGATAGAGATGATTTCACTGAAGATAGATAGATAGACAGATATATAGAGATGATCTCACTGAAGATAGATGGATAGATAGAGATGATCTCACTGGAGATAGATAGATAGATATGATCTCACTGAAGATAGATAGATAGATAGATAGATAGATAGATAGATAGATAGATAGATAGATATGATCTCACTGAAGATAGATAGATATGATCACACTGAAGATATATAGATAGATTGATAGATAAGTATGAACTCACTGAATATAGTTAGATCAATAGATAGATAGATAGATATGATCACCCTGAAGATATATAGATAGATAGATAGATAGATAGATAGATAGATAGATATGATCACTCTGAAGATATATATATATATAGATAGATAGATAGATAGATATGATCACACTGAAGATAAATAGATAGATAGATAGATAGTTAGATAGATAGATAGATATCATCAAAGTGAAGATAGATAGATAGATAGATAGATAGATAGATAGATAGATAGATAGATAGACAGATAGATAGACAGATAGATAGATTATGATCACACTGAAGATAGATAGACAGATAGATAGATTATGATCACACTGAAGATAGATAGATAGATAGATTATGATCACACTGAAGATAGATAGATAGATAGATATGATCACACTGAAAATAGATAGATAGTTTGATAGATACGTAAGAACTAACTGAAGATAGATAGATAGATAGATAGATAGATAGATGGATAGATAGATAGATATGAACTCACTGAAGATAGATAGATAGATAGATAGATAGATAGATAGATAGATAGATAGATAGATAGATAGATATGAACTCACTGAAGATAGATAGAGAGATAGTTATGAACTCTCTGAAGATAGATAGATAGATAGATAGATAGATAGATAGATAGATAGATAGATAGATAGATAGATATCAAGTCACTTAAGAATGATAGATATGAAATCCCTGAAGATAGATAGATGTTTCGATATGAAGTCACTGGACATAGATAGACATGTTTGAACTCACTGAAGATTGATTGATAGGTAGATATATAGATAGATAGATAGATAGATAGATACGAACTCTCGGTTGATATAGATAGATTGATAGATATGAACTCTCTGAAGATAGATAGAGAGATAGTTATGAACTCTCTGAAGATAGATAGATAGATCGATAGATAGATAGATAGATAGATAGATAGACAGATAGATAGATAGATAGATAGATATGGTCTCACAGAAGAGAGATAGATAGATCGATAGATATGATGTCACAGAATATACATATACATTGATATGATCTAACTGTAGAAAGATAGATAGATAGATAGATAGATAGATAGATATGATCTCACTGAAGTAGATAGATAGATAGATAGATAGATAGATAGATAGATAGATAGATAGATAATTATGATCTCATCGAAGATAAATAGATAGATAGATAGATATGATCTCACTGTCGATAGATAGCAGATAGATCGATAGATATATAGATAGATATGATCTCACTGAAAATAAAGAGATAGATAGATATATTGATAGATAGATAGATAGATATGAACTCACTGATGAAAGATAGATTGATAGATAGATATGAACTCACTGATGATAGATAGATTGATAGATAGATAGATATGAAGTCACTGATGAGAGATAGATTGATAGATAGATATGAACTCACTGATGATAGATAGATTGATAGATAGATAGATATGAACTCACTGATGACAGATAGATTGATAGATAGATAGATATGAACTCACTTAAGATAGATAGATAGATATGAACTCACTTTAGATAGATAGATAGATAGATAGATAGATAGATATGAACTCACGTAAGAATGATAAAAAGATATATATATATATATATATATATATATATATATATAGATAGATAGATAGATAGATAGATAGATAGATTGATAGATAGATAGATAGATAGATAGATAGATAGATATCAAGTCACTTATGAATGATATATATGAACTCCCTAAAGATATATAGATGGTTCGATATGAACTCAATGGACATAGATAGATATATTTGAACTCACTGAAGATTGATTGATAGGTAGATAGATAGATAGATAGATAGATAGATAGATAGATAGATAGATAGATAGATAGATAGATAGATACGAACTCTCGGTTGATATAGATAGATAGATAGATAGATAGATAGATAGATAGATAGATAGATAGATAGATAGATAGATATGAACTCTCTGAAGATAGATAGAGAGATAGTTATGAACTCTCTGAAGATAGATAGATAGATAGATAGATATGAACTCACTTAAGAATGATAGATAGATAGATAGATAGATAGATAGATAGATAGATAGATAGATAGATAGATAGATAGATAGATATCAAGTCACTTAAGAATGATAGATATGAAATCCCTGAAGATAGATAGATGGTTCGATATGAACTCACTGGACATAGATAGATATGTTTGAACTCACTGAAGATTGATTGATAGGTAGATATATAGATAGATAGATAGATAGATAGATAGATAGATAGATAGATAGATAGATAGATACGAACTCTCGGTTGATATAGATAGATTCATAGATATGATCTCTCTGAAGATAGAGAGAGAGATAGTTATGAACTCTCTGAAGATAGATAGATAGATAGATAGATAGATAGATAAGGATAAGGACTAGATAGATAGATAGATAGATAGATAGATAGATAGATAGATAGATAGATAGATAAGGACTCACCATAGATAGATAGATAGATAGATAGATAGATAGATAGATAGATAGATAGATAGATAGATAGATAGATAGATATGGTCTCACAGAAGAGAGATAGATAGATCGATAGATATGATGTCACAGAATATACATAGATAGATAGATAGATAGATAGATAGATAGATAGATAGATAGAAAGATAGATAGATAGAGAGATATGATGTCACTGAAGATAGGTATGTAGTTAGATAGATAGATATGATCTCACTGAAGTTAGATAGATAGATATGATCTCACTGAAGTTAGATAGATAGATAGATAGATAGATAGATAGATAGATAGATAGATAGATAGATAGATAGATAGATAGATATGATAGATATATCTCACTGAAATTAGATAGATAGATATGATCTCACTGAAGTTAGATAGATAGATATGATCTCACTGAAGTTAGATAGATAGATATGATCTCACTGGAGTTAGATAGATTGATATGATCTAACTGTAGAAACATAGATAGATAGATAGATAGATAGATAGATAGATAGATAGATAGATAGATAGATAGATAGATATGATCTCACTGAAGATAGATAGATAGATAGATAGATAGATAGATAGATAGATATATGATCTCACTGAAGATAGATAGATAGATAGATAGATAGATAGATAGATAGATAGATAGATAGATAGATACGATCTCATCGAAGATAAATAGATAGATAGATAGATATGATCTCACTGTCGATAGATAGCAGATAGATCGATAGTTATATAGATAGATATGTTCTCACTGAAAATAAAGAGATAGATAGATATATTGATAGATAGATAGATAGATAGATATGAACTCACTGATGATAGATTGATAGATAGATAGATATGAACTCACTGATGATAGATAGATTGATAGATAGATAGACATGAACTCACTGATGATAGATAGATTGATAGATAGATAGATATGAACTCACTGATGATAGATAGATTGATAGATAGATAGATATGAACTCACTGATGAGAGATAGATTGATAGATAGATATGAACTCACTGATGATAGATAGATTGATAGATAGATAGATATGAACTCACTGATGACAGATAGATTGATAGATAGATAGATATGAACTCACTTAAGATAGATACATAGATATGAACTCACTTTAGATAGATAGACAGGTAGATAGATAGATAGATAGATAGATAGATAGATAGATGATTAGATAGATAGATAGATAGATAGATATGAACTCACTTAAGAATGATAGA
>JBBBDQ010000872.1:4895000-4970000 GCA_037127315.1 Ascarosepion bandense | reverse complement strand
TGTCTGTGAATGATTATACTATAGTGTAATTTGACATCTTTGAAAATGGCTTATGTAAGCTTTATCCTACAAAACAATTTCTCATATCAATCAAACGACGACAATTTCTCGTCTCAATCAAACGACGATACTCGTTGGGTTGGTAAAGAAAATATTTAATCTCGGCTTAATCCCTATTTTCTTAAAGTTTTAGAATTTCAAGGTATTTTTGAGCAATTTTAGTAAATATGAAATTCAGTTAATTTACTCAATATAATCACCACTGGTTTCAACCACAATCACCAGACGACTTCGGAATCTTCTGCATCTCTTCTGAAGGGTTTCCTTGTTTATGTTGTAAATGCTGTCATCATATTAGCTTTCAGGTCACGTTTGGTGTGACAAGGAGTGTTTTTGATCTCTCGTTCTAAAAATCGTATTTTGGCTTTAATTTCAGGTTAAAATAAAGACAAAAATTGTCCAACAGTTGGATAATTTTTATTATGCTGGTTCTAACGTCCCTGTAAGCTCTCTGAAGATGGCTCATGTGAGCCGAAAACTTAAAACCGGCATAATAAAAAAATATCCAAATTTTGGACAATTTTTGTCTGTATTTCCACCTGAAATTAAAGGCAAAATACGATGTTTAGATCGGCTCATGATTTAACATAATAGACATTTGTTGTCTGTTATAGTTAACAATATATATATATATATATATATATATATATATATATATATATATATGTGTGTGTGTGTGTGTGTGTGTGTGTGTGTGTGTGTGTGTGTGTGTGTGTGTGTGCATTTCCTTACTTTTTCTAGCTTTTTCCACCCTCTGTACATTTTCTCATTTTTTCCTCTTTGTTAAACGCAGACGTCACATGACCGATATTTGTTTATGCTTATATTTTACTTCCTAACTAAATTTAGTGTCTTTCTGAGTCGTTTTTCATTGGCTAATTCCTATGGGTTTTTTCTTACTCTCTTGTTTTCCTCTTTGTTTTTTATTTCCTCTGGGTCCTTCTCTTTTGTCTTTCTTTTTCCTTTTTTTTCATTTCTTTTTTTGTTTTCTCATCTTTCCTATCCTCTTTACCTCGTAGAAAAAAATTGCGAATATTAATAAGAAGTGAATTTTCACAAATTTTCGTTTATAAAATATCGTTTATTGCCATCATTATTAACTACCTGATGAGATATTGTTCTTGCAATGTCGAAGAAAAATGTACAATTTTGTACTAGATTGTAGTTTGTACATGTTCTAAAGTATAATTTATAATACATATTCATTGCTCTATTTCTATCTTGAGCACTGTTCTAAATTAATGTTTTGAACGTTGCAAATATTTTCTCCCTTTCTTAACCATTATATATATATATATATATATAACAGCATGCAGTGAGGGCATAGAAGAATCCAAAGGAGCATCCAGTACATACAGTGGTAGGATAATTCCCTAAACATTTTTTTTAATCGTTTCACCCCAAGCAAGGCATTCCACTGCCACTATTGCGCTTGGGGCTACATAGGGGATGGTAAATAGAAAGTGTAGTTAGATATAGGAAATGTCAGAAGGTAGGTGATAGGTAGTTGGGTGGGTGGGAAGAGTGTTTGAAAGAATGGAAACGAGTTATTGTGTTAGGAGGTGTCTATTGACCTTACATTTAAACTCCTGGAGATTGTAGCCGTCGGGGAATTCCACAGCATATAAATATATAGAGACAAATATAAGAAAAATTAAGACTTAATTTTTCTCGTATATATATATATATATTTATATATATTACAAAGTGTCATGGGAGATTTGAAATGTAATTAACCAACATATCTTTATATACTTAATTTGTTTGTTTGAACATTATTTTTAATGGATACGAAATTTTGTTTTTAAGATAGTGTTAAAAAACGAATATTATATATATATATATATATATATGTGTGTGTGTGTGTGTGTGTGTGTGTGTGTGTTGGAACGATACCGTGAGATTTGTTTAGAATGAGGTACTTATATACAAATGTATTGAAATCAGTTTGGCATCATATCTATCTATCTATCTATCTATCTATCTATCTATCTATCTATCCATCTCGACAATTCTCTTTATCTATCACTGAATTCATAAGCGTTGTAAACAATATTGATTCAGTTAACTCTCATCCACTTTATGCCATGCCTTTTTCTTTATAGACGCTAAATCTTTTATAATCTCGTCGGTTTAAAATATCATCAGTGTATTAAATCCTATTGACTAGAATTATTGAGTTTTAAACTTAAAAAATAAAGAAAAAGCATAATCGTGCCACACTCGATGTGTATAGACATCTGCTGAACGAAGGCAAGAACAATCTTATGCTAGATTACCGAAATATTCCACCATGTTCGAATTTACTCCATAGTGCTGGTAAACCAATTTCACAGCAAACCCTGTAAGAAGAAAATTGTATACAGATAACTCTATAATAATGAAAATATAAATGAAAAGTTTATCAATATATTAAGTGATATTAACATAGAATTTACGGTTACAGCTATGCTAATATTTTATTTTTTCGCACTTCTTGTTTGCATATATATTTTCCGGTTACTTGCTTTCCAGGTAATTTTAATCTGCAAAAATTTAAATGCAATATCAATCAACATCCACACTTTTAAAAAAAAATAATTTAATCCAAAGCAAGGCAGGACTGCCACTAGTAAACAGGGAGTTACAGTGAGAGAAAAACTGGGTATAGAGTGTTTCGAAAAAAGATAAGAAATGGATAGAATTCAGTGGGGTAGACAATGGTAATTGACGTTGTATTTAAATTTTTGGAGCTGTCTGGGAAGCAAGAAAACTCCTGGAAAATATTGTGACAAAATGACAAAAAAAATCTAACTCAGTAAAAACCAATTAAGCAGACACCCATTCACACATGCTAGGAAGAAAACACAATAAAAAGAAACAAAAAGAATTCAACCATGAGCAAAATAAATAGCCATAAAAAGAAAATCAACCACCTTCACATAATGCAACGTTAAAAAGAAGTCTACAGAGCAAAAGCAATCAGAAGCATTTTAACCATCTGTAGAAACACTCAAATAAAAAATATTAAATGACACCAAGCTTCATATATATATATATATATATATATATATATATATATATATGTATTAGTCATCCACATGCAAGCCTGTTTCCACTTGCTTCTATCCGGGAAATTCGACCGATATATATATATATATATATATTTGATAATTCCTTGAAACCATACCATAAGGACAATAATATCCTTAGCTACATCGAGATCAATTCGAACTACCCTAACGCCAATATAAAGCAAATACCGAGGAAGGTTAATATTAGAATTTGCCGATTATTCTCTAACCTTAGAATCTTTAAGAATAACAAAAATTATATGAAAAGTCCCTCCAGAGTAGCAGATATGAAGATAAATTAACTTATTTAGCACCCACTAGTAGTTCTGAATTCCAAAATGCTAAAGGTAAACATAGGAAAAGGAAAATAATATGATTCAATACCGCATTCTTTAGTTTATCAACTGTTAACATTGGTAAGATCTTTCTTAAATTAATTAGTAAATATAAGGATAACACCCTGAGTAAAATATTCAATAGGAAAACGATTAAATTTGTTATTCTTGTACTAATAATATGTATAATATTATTAGCTCCCACCGGAACTAAATTTTGAAGAAGTTCAGTGAATTCAACATAGAAAAAAAGGATTATATCCTCCTGTAATTGTCGATCCAGAGAAAACTGTCCGGTTGAAGGTAAATGTAGATCTACAAATGTGACCAACCAAGCTATCATCTACCCTAAGGAAAACAAGGAGAAATATAACGTTTATATCGGAATTTCTACAGAATTTGGAAAAAAAGATTTTATACACACAGGCACAACTTTACCAACCCTAGTTTAAGGTATCAGGCAGCCCTCAGCCGAAAATACTGGAAATTGAAAGAGAATAACCTAAATCAACAGATAAAGTGCAAGCTGTTAGGCTAGGCACATACTCTTATAGCTTAGGTGATAGGTGATTGTCTATGTTTAACGGAAAAAATTAAGATTTTAAAATTTCACTATCAGAATGTAATTCTGAATAAACGTGAAGAAATCATTAGTATGTGTGGTTACTGGAATAGAATTAAATTTCCATAATTATCTCATTCCTCCATTTAAAATTTGATGAATCAGTAACCTTTTCCCTCCTACCAACCACTACCAACTCAATGGTCAAGCCACATACCTCCCACTACCAAAAGAGAAATTACTACTAAGATTCCTCTGGCTTGACCCTAACCAACATTCTCAACCCCTTAATTTTTTCTCATTCTTTCATTAAACTGGGTTGACAATGCATGTCGTAAACTGATATGTTGAAAATAGTTTTCCCCCTCTAAATATTATCTGAATTTATATATATATATATATATATATATATATATATATAGAGAGAGAGAGAGAGAGAGAGAGAGAGAGAGAGCGCACCTAATGAGCCAGATGAACCTACCTAGGTTTTACCTAAACGGATCGTCAGGGAAAGCCAACTTTCCCTGACGATCGGTTTAGGTATTTCTTTAGGCTTTGTGCTGATTTCGGTCCGAACACTTATGACAGACTTTCATGCCCTAAGCTCTTTCTTTTTTTAGAAACATTTTTTCCTTCGTTCGATATTTTTCGAGGAAGGTTTTTGAGACGAGTATAATTATAATCTCATGTATATATAGTTATCCGCATACAAATCTGTTTCGCTGTATCACAGCTCATCAGTACAGTTAGACATCCGATTGCATTTAGCCAAGATTAAAACCCGACCGAACTGACATCAGTCAGCGATTCTACCTCAGAGCTATGGGCGCTCATTAGAAGCAGGCAAACTTTTAGCGTGTGAACGTAAACATACGGCAGTAGCTAGAAGTGTTCTAATTCATTACTGAATGAACGATGCGTAGATGCTAGAGTAGCTACTGTTTTTTCAAAGTCTACCATTCTTCCAGAGTGCTCTATCAGGTTGTGAAACCCGCGTGTGTGTGTGTTTTTGTGTATGTGTGTGTGTAAATTTGTGTGTTCGAATTCACTATATTACAATCAAATCTTTTTCAAACAAGTAAGAAATTTTAACAGAAATTGAACGAAATTCATTTCAGAATAAGTATGGCCATAGATGTCGACGTTTTTAAGTTATGATAAGAAAAAGTAGAGACAGTTGATAAGTTCCGTTGAACTAGTGAGGATTGTGACGTAATCATAGGATGCTGCGACGAAAGCAAAGTGTGATTACTTTTATTTTAGTTCTGTTTTTCATATATTCGAGGATGCGGGCTCTTAAGTCTTTTTGTATTTGCCTTAAAGATTATTTACCGCCTTAATATATTGAATATATGTATTGATGTATGCATATGGAGAAATTATAAAAATTATGTTTTATTTAACTAATTTTACAATCAAGATCACTAGTATAGTTATTTACCTAGTTTCCTCACTGAGACGCAGTGTAACACAATATCGAGTTTGTGGGGGTACCCGAACGTGTACGCTCGGGCCAAGGTTCAAAATTGGCCAGCACACGCAACCAACGATCGACCCCTCTAGTGAAATTGGGTGGTTCAGATTCAGTCATCTGTTTCCCGGGATCAGGTACGTCTCAGTATTTGTTTTTCTCAGGAGCATATCTGTTCTTGGAGAGAGACACAACTGAGCTTCATTCAGAGACGCAACTGAGAGATGACAATTCCTACTCGTCAGGTGGCTAATAAATATAAATTAAATCAAGTAAAATCACTAGTATAGGAATCAATTATGGTTGTATTGGCACCACATATACGGCTGGTATAAGAGACACGAAGCGTATCATTTCAGCCAAGTATATGATTTGTGGATATCGGCTCGAAATAAGGAATTGGAAAGCCGACTTCGAATTTCAATCGAATACGTTTCACTTACTTAAGAACAAATACCATTGGGGAAGGTACTAATCCATCTTTTCTTCCTTCAAGTTATGTGTTAAATATCAGGACAGATTATGTTTTATAGCCTTGACTGGCAACCGGTCTACACAAGAAAATAATGGCAAGTAACTGTAGAGCATTTTCTACCTCGTCAGTCATATAAGAAAAATGATCGCATTTTGAGGGGCATAATACATTTTTTATTCGTTTTTCGAATTACATATAAATACCTTGAATAGGTTCTCGCTGATTTTTCATGAAAACTAACGTTTTATTAAAAAAATTAGTAAGAAATATGTCACTGAAAGTATTGTTCATCGAAAGTATTGTTCATCATTTCCCATCTTTTTGGCAGCATTTTAATTCATTGTCTGAAAAACGATACGTCTTTCGAGGCTAACCACGTATCGACTCTCATAAGAAATAACAATGGGAATGGGCAATGTCTGGTGAATACGGCAGGTGGGGTAAGACTTCGCATTTAAACGGTTCCAAGTAGATTTTAACCTGTTTTGCAACATCTGGCCAGGCGTTGTCTTATTGTAAAATCACTTTTTTGTGTCTCTGGTCGTATAGCACCGAGTTCTTTTTTTTTTTTTAATGCTCGGCTCGAACGCAGCAATTGTAGTTAATGCAATCCCACGTGAGGATTTCGGTCGGTTTGCCTCTAATTGCTTCTAATTGTCTTCTAACTTTTTTCGGTACACCAGAGCGTTCTTTAACTTCAACATCAAAATTATTATTTTTGAAGCATCTAAACCAATTTCTGCACGTAGTTTCCGACAGAGCATGGTCGCCATTAGTCTCAAAACAGATTTTGTGTGCTTCATCTGCAAATTTATTTTGATTAAAGTACTGCAGTAAAATTTCCTGCACGAAATCCAGCATGTTTAACGCTATGAAAAACAAAGTTGTTTACACTTCGGCGCAATGGCATACATTGAATTTCAAGCTTGCTTATAATATTTTCTTATAGGTGCATTACTATTTTAAATTACACGCACGCAGTTCTGAGAACGCCTTGGCTGGCAAGCAGTCTACCACAGAAACCAATGGCAACCTACTGCGGGATAATATTCTGCTCAATCAGTCATGTCTCTTTCGAGACATGATCGCCCAAGCGTGTATCACGTATGGCACTTACCTGACTGACATAGAAAAATAAACAAACACACTGCTGATGTAAGCAATATAGAAAGCAATGAAGGATGTAAAGTGAACTCGACCACCCCCAGTGAGTGAGCATGCTAAAAAATGACCGCGCTGCCCTCCAAAAATAAGTGAAAACTTAAAATTAACCAAAAAGAGTAGAAAAATAGTAGTAACAAAAACGAAAGGAAAACAGAAAACTTATCCAGTACCAGATCGAACCCAAAATTTAATCAGTTTCTGTCAGTCATGAATCCACTCATCCCTGAAAGTTTCACCCGAATTCATCCAGTGGGTCTTTAGATATCTTGTCCACGGCCAGACAGTAAAACAGACAAACGCGAGCGAAAACAATCATAAGCAAATATAAATACTGTATACAACAGCAGTAGTGGCAATAATTGAAATCAATTTTGTTCAACATTTTGCAAATAATATATTATTATGCTTACATGTGTACTATTAATTCACTCATCTTATACATTGTACACAGCTCTCTCTCTCTATCTCTCTTTCTCTCTCACTCTCTCTCTCTATATATATATATTTATATATATATATATATATATAATACATTTAAAAAAGAGGGATCATAATCTACCCTGTTATTTAACCTATAATTGGAGGAAAAGACTGATTAATACCTTTCCCAAGGGTATTTGCGCGTAAGTGAATGCAAGGAATTCAACTGGAATTCGAACACCTCGGCTCCCCGATTTCTCGTGCCGAGCCGATATCCACTGCGCCACATACTAGTATTATGTATTAAGTTTTGATATGATTTTGGTTTGGCCAAATGAATAATGTTATGTTTTAAGTATTTCAGAGTAGATATAAATAACTGCACATTTCTAGACAAAGTGTTACTGTTAAAACAACTTCGGGAGAAAAACAGAAATGTACATAAAACATATTTTCAATGAAATGCAGCGAGTATCCTAGTCAGAAAATACGTATCTATAATATCCATCAATACTTAATCTGTTCTGTTGACATACATATGGTCCAACAATATACCATAATCTGTGGTGGGTACCAGTACATACTTTTTATTCTTCTATGTGCCCTGTCCCTTCAGAACCTAGGCAATCATGGTTCTTCACGTCTCCTTATCCCTTCTGGCTCTTAGTATGTTTGCTCCTGTTACACCTCGCAACCCCCGTTCCGTCATCCACCTGACCAGGTCCTGCAAATATGTTATTCGCTGCCTTCCTCTGTCTCTCTTTCGAGAAACAGCGACTAACGTATGCAAAGAAATTTTGTAGATGTTTGTTAAATGTTATGGGACCTACCTTTTTGGACTATAACGAACTCTTCTTATTATTATGAATACCGGGAGAATATGCCCCTCGGGGTGGAGTTGAGTTGAGTCACCCCGGTCTAATACTTGGCAGTCCGACTGACGTGTAACACTCTTTGTATTTGTTTTGTCGTTATGTTTCACTAATACCCGAGTTCATGTTTTTCTTCCGGACTTATTCTGGGTCCACAACAGTAAAAAAGAGTCTGTGGGTGATAATGGAAATGCAAAATCTATTAAGAATTTTACAAGAAATTGCTGAAGGCCACGACCGTCCATATCCTGTAAGAATATAACAAATAGTATAAGAATAATGTTTTAAATATCACCCTCAGAATGGTTTTGCATTATCTTATCAGATGTCCGTGAGCTGATTGGTACAACACGGGCATTACTTTTAATATGTTTTTTAGTATAAAATCTAGAATTAATTTAAAGCCGGCATGTCGAATGAATATCGATAGGGGTCAGAAGCCCTATGGACTTTTAAAACTTGGTATGTGATGGCAGAGAAACAAATGGATAGACACACTCACTAACACATTCATATAGAGGTTGATATTCCACTAAACAAAAACAACCATCCAACGAAAACAGACAATCAAAACAATCAGAGAAATAGAGAAAAAAAAGAATCTTGGAGTGATATTGAAGAATATGCAAAATGAAAATAAGTGAGAGATAAAATAATTAGAAATCGGTTTTTCTTTATGCAAATTCTGATGAGGAAAATGATGAGTAGCTCTAGCGATCCGTAGAATCGAGACCTGCGTGGAATGAAAGAAAACAATCCAGCTCTAAAACGGTGGGGCAATTCAGCGCGAGAGAGCGTGGTATGTTCATGTAAACAGAGTCATCGGTCCATTGTAAAGCTCATTAGCACTTTGGATCTGGTTTATAAAATATTAAAACCTGTCCGGCGAAATAATGTTTGTCTAAATGCCCTCCGGGAAATGTAGGACCGCGAGCGTTTAAGATGAAAACTGAGACATGTAGCCGAGAAGCCGAAGTAAATGAGGGAAAAAAGAAAAAAAAACGAAGAGAGATAACGGATAAATAAAATGGGATGGAAACTTCCAGACGGCACAAAGGAAACGAAAGAAGATTTTTCAGGGGATTAGATAAAATATATCAACAGACAAATGTTGTTAGTTAAGAGGATTGACTACTGGAAAAATTTAATAGATAACTACAGAGATTTGATAAACATCAGATGAACACAGCCTTGTTTAATCGCTAGATCGATGTGAAAAATCCAGATAAGTACAAATGAAGCTTGTTTAGCATACGGCGACAAGAAGGACATTCAGATTAGCATCTAAAAGAAAGAAAATTTAATAAATATCCAACTGAAAATAGAGTAAATTAGGTGAGTACAAATTGATGATAGATAGATAGATAGATAGATAGATAGATAGATAGATAGATAGATAGATGTACGGAGAGAGACCCAGAGAGAGAGATAAAGAGAGAGAGAGAGAGATCTGGAGAAAAAGATGGAAACCCGGAGAGAGAGAAAGAAAGAAAGATAGAGAGGGGGAAGTAAAAAGTAAGAAGCGCTGAGATATATATATATATATATATATATATATATATATATATATATAGTGAGATAGAAAGAGACAGAGAAAGAGAATTAGCGGCTCTGGGAAATAGAGAGGGGTCCAGCGAGAATGAAATCCAGAATGAGAGGGGGGGCAGAGATGGAAGTATACAGAGAGAGAGAGAGACCCTGAGAGAGAGAGAGAGAGAGAGAGAATATGGGCTCTGAGAGAGTGAGAGACGGAGAGTGATTTATCTATTACGGTTTATCTAAACTATGTTTAAAGCCAGAAATTATTTTTAGATTTATTTTTTTGACAGAATTTTGATTTTTACTGATTCTAGTTCTAGTCATTAAACCATACCTAGGCGGAGGGAGAAAATGTAGATTCATGCCTTTCCCAATGGTACTTAAGCGGAAGTATATATAAGAAACCCAACAGGAATTGGAACTCGGCGCTATTCGCAATTCTAAGCTTACAATTGCATTTCCAAGCGGTCACCCACGTTGCTTAATCTCGGTGGTGATAGGAGAGCCGGTTAATGTGAGATGTCCGTACGCGGACGAGAAAGAAACAAAGAAAGAAACAAAGAAAGTGTGATAAGCATTATGGTACTGGGAGATAGAGAGATAGAGATAGAAAAGGAGATATATATATATATATATATATATAGAGAGAGAGAGAGAGAGAAAGAGTGTGTGTGTTTTGCACACCATACCAAGATAGAAAACATGTAAGAGATACAGAGAGAAGTAATGTATGCTTTTCAGAGATACCCAGATATATACGAAAAGAAATATGACAAAAGTGGGGGAGAGAAATAGATAGATAGATAGATAGATAGATAGATAGATAGATAGAAAACAGAGAGAGAGAGAAAGAAAGAAAGTTGTGTGTGATTTTTTACATATTGTTTAATTAAAATTTATATCAAAAGAAATAGCAGAAAGAATGTGTGTATATGCTCTCAAGTTTATATACGTGTTATAAAGCACACACACACACACACACACACACACACACACATATATATATATATATAACTAGAAAAACTCACAGAAGTGTGTGTGTGTATATATGTGTGAGAGAGAGAGAGTGAAGAGAGACGTTGAGATTTGGGGAGAGAAAGAGAGAACATGTTTATGTGCGCGTGTCTTTAATCGATACATAGTTAGATATGAATATTTCAGATAAGCTCAAAGGGAAAGATATCTTACAAGGTAACGAGATAAAGAGAAAAAACACCGATTGAGGACAAAAGGGAAATCTAAAAGATTAAAAGAGATAATTTGATAAATAACCAAGTAATTAGAAAATATTCTGATTTCTACAAAAGGATGGATAATTTGACAAAGTCAATATAAATTAAAAAAAATATATTTTTGTACGAAAGCTTGGAAAAGACTCACATACACGTTAACCCATTCATTGCCACCTTGAAATAGGTAACTGTTAAAGTTAATAAGTAATCACTTGATAATAATCCTTCCTATTTCCTATTTCATCAAAGACTGTTAATATATATCATTCCTCTCATGCTCATGGAGAGAGAGAGAGAGAGAGAGAGAGAGAGAGAGAGAGAGAGAAGAGGCAGCGTCGACTCAGATCATTCTGTTTGCTTCTTCTTCTTCTTCTATGTACCCTGTCCCTTCAGGACGTAGGCGATCATGGATCTCCACGTCTCCCTATCCCTTGTGGCTCTTAGTATGTTTGCTCCTGTTGCTCCTGGCAACCCCCGTTCCGTCATCCACCTGATCAGACTCTGCAGATATGTTATCCGCTGCCTTCCTCTGTCTCTCCTTCCTTCTAGCTGACCAGTCAGTATCAGTTTCTCCAGGCTCTCCTTCCTCATTGCATGTCCCAGGAACTTCAGTTGTCTCTTCCTGATGCTCAGCATCAATTTCCTTTTTGTTGCCATTCTTTCTAACACTTCGTCGTTGCTTGTATGCTCAGTCCACGATATCCGTAGCATCCTTCTGTAGAACCACATTTCGGCCGCTTACTTTACTATCAGCTATGAAAGCTCTTGCCGCGTGTTTGCTTTTTAACAGTGCCATATTTTTAACAAATGCTTTTTAACAGTGCCATATCGTTAAGTAGTGAGATATATATATATATATATATATATATATATATATATATATATATATATTATAAATTATGTTTTAGAACATGTACATAATTTCTTCTATATATGTCTTCTTCCCTATAATCATATGGTTGTTTCAATGTTTGAATTCAAACATTTCTTCGGGGGAAATAAAGGTTTGGAATCATTCTCTGTTTATATTTGGTTCGTTGTTGTCGTGGGTGTTGGTTGGGGTTATTGGTAATTAAGTGAATGTCTCGTTTTGACCGTTAGACTTTTGAGGAATTTGGTGTGTAAGTGTGAAATTGTTGATTAATGGTATTATCTGTTGGAATGTATGTTTTCTCTTTTTATCGGTTGGGTATATCTTTTGGTTAGGATTTCTAAGAGGGTACTGTTGAGTGGTCATTTTTATGGTTGGCTATCGTTTAATTGGTTTATGTCTGCTGTTAGTGGACCTAATTCATGTATTTACTTTGATCATGTGTCTATGTTTTTACTTTGTGGTTTCGTGATAGGGGTGGGGTGTTTTTTCTTTCCAATTTAGATTTTTTCGGTATGGAATATTTTTTTTATATTTTATAGGGTTCTTTTTAAATATATATATATATATATATATATATATATATATATATATTCATGTTTGGAGTATAATTGTATTTAGGCGAAGTTATTTCAAGAAATCTAAATTTGTATTTTTTGGGAAGTAAATGCAAATTAGCGTTTTATCAGTTTTTTTGTATAAAGTTGTATGTTTAATCTTAATTTTAAGTTTAGAGGGTCGGTTTTTTCTTATAATTTTTTTTTTTATATATCTTCTTTTTTCTATAAATTATCGTTTGGAATCTTATTTATTTCTTTTAATATATATATATTATTTATTTAGATATTTTTGCGGACATTAGAACTTATTTTAAGGATTTATTATATCGATTTTTCTATAGCATTTTTTATCTTTCATAATAATAAAAATATTTATTCGAATTCCCAGTATTTTTTTTTGTGGTGGGTGATTGAAAAGTTAGATCTTACGTGTGCTTACAGTTTATTTTTGTGTATGATATAATTATTCTGAAGTAGGATATTTAATCTTGATTTTGAATATATGAATTTTGGTTCTTTTTCAAGTTTGGGAGCCATTTATTTAATTTTGATTTTTCTAGTACGGATATATATATATTTTTTTTCTTTCCTACGAGTATTTTGATGTATGTTCAAGTACTTTGTTTGTTTCTTTTTTTACTTCCCCTTTTTCCCATCCGAGTTTGTTCTCGGTGGGTTTTTCGAGACGAACTGAAATATATTATTATTATTATTATTATTATTATTATATATATTCTAAACATATACTCTTAAATATAAGAGACGATGAATGTCTATTATGTTTAATCATGAGCCGTTCTAAAAATAAAATTTTGGCTTTAATCTCAGGTGAAAATAAAGACAAAAATTCTCCAACATTTGGATAATTATTTATTAAGTTGGTTTTAAGATTTCGGCCCACATGATCCATCTTCAGGCAGGTTACAAGGACGTTAACATAAAGACATCCACCATCTCATAGTCTCTAATAACTCAACAAGCACACAACTAAATCCTCTACAGAAAACCAATGTAGTGTATCAATTTACATGGCCGTTCAGAGATTGTATCTCTGGTACTAATAATAAACCCACTACATATATTGGTTTTACTACAACCACGTTCTCCCGTAGACTTACCTGTCACCTTTCTGATCAGAGTATAATTAAACAACATTTCTTAGAAAAACATAGCCATGTAGGTAATATCAGACAGATTTTAGTTAACAATACAATAATACTCACTCATACACACTGTAAAAACAACCTTCAGATATTGGAGGCCATCTACATTAAATTCAAACAAGCCACACTTAATAAAATCACGTTTAAATCTGATTATAACACATTACCTTGCATTTAAATATATGGTTCTGTTAACATTATTAATTATTACTTTAGAACAAGTTCAGACAGTAAACTACTACAAAATTGTACATTTAGTTTCGATATTGAAAGAACATTGTCTCAACAGGGGGTTAATAATAATGGTAACTACCTGATATATATACAATTTTTAGTAGTTTGTAATTTGTAAATGTTCTAAAGAAATAATTTATAATAAATATTCATTGCTCGATTTAAATATTGACCACTGTTTTAAATTAATATCTTGAACGTTAAAATTATTTTCCTTGTTCCTTATTCATTTTATATATATATATATATATATATATATATATATATATATATATATATATTGTAACAAAGTTATAGAACACGTAGGTTTTTTTCCCTGCTGTTCATGCATTTACTTTTATAAAGAGTGCTCGATACAACGTAGACCATTATATTGTAATGCTTGTTACAATGGTTTATAAATTCATAGTATCACTACACAAAAACATTCGAGTTTCGAAGCTGCTTTGTGCGCTTCTTATCGAAATAACAACCATTACAATATATATATATATATATATATATATACAACTGTATTCACGCTCAAGGGTTTGGGTTATTATTTCTCATGTCTTAATGTGTGATACTCAATAGGACGTATATCGAAATATATAATGCCGTCATTTTAGGCGGTATATTGATATAGCTGTTTTGCCGTCATTTTTTTACGAAACGCGTCCACTCATATAGGTACAATGAAACATCTGGTATTAATTTTAGTTTATAAAATCTCAAGTATTCACTATAATTTTCCACCTTTAACCTAATCTTTGGAATATTGGGCCATATAATTAAAAAAGAGTATTCGGTAAGAGAGTGTTTGATTTTTTACAAAACAATACAGCAGAAAAATACACAACAATGAGAAGGGAGATCATTAAATATCAAAATACACAAAACAGATGTAAATACTACAAGAATGAATTTGATAAATACTCAATTAGATTTAGAAAAGTCGCATTAGATAACAAAAAAAGTAAAGTAAATTAGACAAATCCTCAGTTACATAGGAAAGTGTCACGTCAATTCAGAATGATAGCGGATTCAACAAGATCTCAGATAAATAGAGAAAAATTAAGAAAAGACTATATAAAAAAGCGAATTTAATTTTTAGGTAGATAGATGGAAAAAATTGAGTTTGAAGATAGTGCAAGGAAATACTACAAGTAGCAGAACAAACATAAAAAAGAACAATTTGATTGGTACCCAGAGGGATACGAGATATCAGTTACGGTGAAAATCAGAGCAGATATTCAAGTACCCGGATAAATAGAAAAAAATAAGTGATTAACCCAAGATGAAGTGAATATGATAGTTAACCCAGTGAGATAGGAGGATGTCAGTTACGGTGAAAATGAGAGCCGATAATCACAAGTACCCGGATTAATAGAAGAAATAAGAGAACCAAAATGAAGAGAATATTATTGGTACCCAGGGAGATGTGAGGATATCAGTTACGGTTAAAATAAGAGCAGATGTTACAAGTACCCGGATAAATATAAGTAATAAGAGAACCAAAATGATGAGAATATGATTGTTACTCAGGGAGATAGGATGATAACTGTTACGGAGAAAATGAGAGTAGATATTACAAGTACCCGGATAAATAAAAGACGAAAGTGTTCAACCAAAGATGAAGGGAATATGATTGATACCCAGAGAAATGAGAGGATATCAG
The DNA here is from genome assembly GCA_037127315.1 of Ascarosepion bandense. Lineage (NCBI taxonomy): Eukaryota > Metazoa > Mollusca > Cephalopoda > Sepiida > Sepiidae > Ascarosepion > Ascarosepion bandense. The sequence goes on along the minus strand of JBBBDQ010000872.1, from coordinate 4,954,332 downwards.
TTACGGTGAAAATGAAAGCAGAATATTATCATTAAAAAGAATCCGCGACTTATCTCACCCTGTAAGTTAATTGTAGCCTGGTATTGAACTCACAACTCTTTGGGTCAAGTCAATACCAGGCTGCAAGTAACTTACACGGTTAGAGGGAGATAATTCAATATTACCAAAAGAGGCACTATAACGCAAGGAAAGAAGTTCATATACCCCAGTGATTGTAATAAAAACTTCGGTTCGAAATTCCTAGCACATAAAGAAGGCCGGAGCGTACAACGGCCGAAACGTTGTATAAATGGCAACAAAGATGAGGACAATACTCCGAATAATGTAAATACTATAAAGACTACCTCATCTCAGAAATATAGACAAATACTAAAAATATGGTAAGTTATTCTGCTTCCGCAATTGTGTACATGATACTCAGCTTTTGTGTATATAAATGTTTTTGTGGGTATAATTACTCGAGTCAGAGATATATGTGTTTTATATTGAGGTTTTGTTGAAGTTATATTTTGGAATACAGTTTGATTTAAGAAATTGTAGGATATTATATGGATTAATGTTCCTTTATATTGGTTGTTTAGTTGGCTGATCTTGTTTGCCGGAATATCACGGGTTTTAAATAACCCATGATATTCCAGCAAACAAAATTCCTCGCCTTCATTAAACCACAATATTTTGTACGTAATTTTATGCTTTTGTTTTAATTTTATGCTATTTCATTGTGGTAGACGGCCATTAATTTTAGAAGAAAGTTCAACTGCTCTTTGTCTGATATTGTTTTTAATCCATCTGTGTGTCTAGGCACCATTCTCACCAGAAAATCCCGACAGGCAACCGGTTTAGAGCCGATGATTTATTGATTATAGCTATATTCACTCCCTTGTAATCTCTCACTGGCTGCATACATAGTTTTAAAAAATATAAAAGTACGTTTTGATAGTAAAATTACCAACAATGAATTTCATAATTTACAAAATATATATCTAAAACATATACATTTAATCTGTAAGTATAAAACCATGTACGAAATATCTGTAGTTGAAAGCATAAAATTAAGTACAAAATATTGTGGTTTAATGAAGGCAAGTGATATGTGCCTGTTTTATGTTATTGCTTTGTTGAAGTTATATTTTGAAATTAGATTTAAGAAATTGTAGGATATTATATGAACTAATGTCATGAAAGCGTTTTTTCCTCTTGATTAATGTATTCTTGGTAATTTTAATATAAATAATTATTGTTTGTAATTTGTTTTACATAAAAATATTGCTGCTATTTTTACTATGAAAATATATTTCATAATTTCATGGCGTTTTGTTCAAACTTGCGGGTTCACTATTTACCTATAACAAATGCTACCACGCCGGATCAGAGTAGACCTGGGGACAATAACATCTCCACTCTCCTGCCGGATGTAGTTTATCGTCATTCCCAGGACAATATTCGGCTCTAAAGACTACTGGCGACTCTGTAAAAGAGTACTTAACAAAAGCAAGTCCACAATACCCCCGCTAATCAACAAATTTGAGGTCCTCACCTCCCCAGCAGATAAGGCTGAATGTTTTGCCCGCAGATTCTCGAACAATTCGAGTCTGGACTCATCTAGAGTTTTTACACCCGACTTCTCACCTAGAACCGAGGCACAACTGAATGATGTCCACATTACACCTTCGCTTGTCTCTAAGATAATCTTAAAACTTGACCCTCACAAAGCGAGCGGTGGTGACGGAATCCCAACCATAGTCTTAAAGAAATGTGCCCCTGAACTCTCCTCTATCCTTTCTAAGCTCTACGACCTCTGCCTATCTGCTTCCTGCTTTCCTGCCTGTTGGAAATCTTCCTCTATAGTTCCTATATTTAAAAACACTGGAGAACCCTCTGACTCTGCAAATTACCGCCCTATCAGCCTTCTTCCGATCTTTGGCAAAGTGTTCGAAGCCATTATCAACGCCGAGGTGGTTCAGCATCTCACAGCACACAGGCTCCTCTCGGACAAGCAATATGGTTTCCGCTTCACCAGGTCTACTGCTGATATGCTAACGACCATCACCGAGTACATATACCAGGCACTCGACAGGAATGGCGAAGCTCGAACCGTTGCATTGGATATATCTAAGGCGTTCGACAGAGTTTGGCATGCTGGCCTTCTATGTAAACTGCGGAGCTATGGTATAACTGGACATTTGTTTGAACTAATCCAGTCATTCCTCTCTAACCGCACAATGAAAGTGGTATTAAACGGACATGCCTCTCAGAACTACCATACAAACGCAGGTGTCCCCCAAGGCTCCATCTTAGGTCCTACACTCTTCCTGATATATATTAATGATCTCCCTGATTCCATAAGAACCCAAATAGGTTTGTACGCCGATGACACCACAGTTTACTGTCGCCTCCAACAAAATTCTGGTGTAGGCGTCAAAGCTAAACTCGCAGCCGAGATTGAAAAAGACCTCCAATCCATATTGGACTGGGGTAAGAAATGGCTAGTAAATTTTAATGCTTCTAAAACGAAGCTACTGTCAATTAACCATCATCGACAATCTCACCTACCTCCCATTAGCATGGACCAGGCTTGCCTCCCAGAGAGTAAAACACTACGCCTCCTTGGTCTCACACGTACAGCGGACCTCAAATGGAATGACTATATCGAATCCATTGCTAAATCCGCTGCTATGAAAGTCGGTTCTCTGTGTAGGGCCCGGAAGTTTTTTCCGTCTAAATCTATCCTGCACATTTACAAATCTGCCATCCGCCCGTGCATTGAATACTGCTGCCATATCTGGTCGGGTGCCCCTGCTGTTCTCCTCGGGCTTCTCGATAAGGTTCAGAGGAGGGTCTGTAATGTGATAGATATCGACTTGGCAGACCGCCTTCAGTCTCTCTCCCACCTGCGAGACGTGGCTTCCCTGTGTCTCTTCTATAAATACTTTCACGGCTTCTGCTCCGATGAACTTAGATCACTGGTGCCCCCTAAATACGAATTTGCACGAGATACTAGATTAGCAACTAGATCCCACCCTTTTACAGTGAAACCGATAAAATGCAGCCGTAACTTCTACTCCAACAGTTTCTTTCCTCGCACTTCCCGACTGTGGAATTCTCTTCCAAACGATTGCTTCCCCGACAGCTACAATCTCCAGGAGTTTAAATGTAAGGTCAATAGACACCTCCTAACACACTAACCTGCTCCCATTCTATCAAGCACTCTTCCCATCTGCCCGACCCTCATTCTCGCTATCCTTACTCATCTGTCACCTTTCTCCTGACATTCCCTATGTCTATCCACTCCTTCTCTTTACCTTCCCCTATGTAGCCCCATGCGCAATAGTGGCAGTGGAATGCCTTGCTTGGGGTGAGATGATTAAAAAAAAATATAAGGAGAAGTGATTGAAGCGCGTATATATTTAGTCACTTAAGCAAAATATATGTAGCAAAAGGGAGCACAAAGCTGTTTAAATACATGTTTCCAGATAACTATTCAAAAGGGTTTATTTCAGGAAAATAGACATGAAGGCTTGTTTTAAAAAATAAAAAAGAGTAAAACTGGTTTTCAACAAAGAGTAAGAGAAAATTATATTTTCTACCGAATTTGAAAGAGGATTAGTCTTATCAGATTTGTGATCTGATTGATGGATGAATTATTCGATTTAGTATGAGTATCTTACGTCATTTTTTCTAACATATTTTGATGGGAATACGAGGGTCATTCAATAAATGAGGTGAATTTTTCGGTGTAAGGAGTTCTAGAAGGGTCATTTAATGCATAAGAGGAATTTTTCGGTATAAATACTTCTAGAAGGGTCATTCAAAAAATAGGGTGAATCTTTCGGTATAAGGACTTCTAGAAGGGTCATTCAATACATAAGTTGAATTTTTCTTCTTTTTTTTTAAATCATATCACCTCAAGTAAGGCGATAACGCCACTGATGCGCAGGGGGCTACGTAAGAGTAAAAAGATTGGAAAAGAGAAAACCGGAAACCGCATCCTAAACAGCAAACAAGGGATGAGCCTCTTCACCTATTCAATAGACGTTCAATAGAAATAAGGTGAATTTTTCGGTATAAAGACTTCTAATACAGATACAAGCTTACTTTTTTTTAAACTTTTTTTCCTTTACTTCTTTTTGAAAGGTATTTAATTTTTTTGTTTTTGTTTTTTTTGCAGATTGAAAAAAAAGTCATTTAGAGTTTTGGAGATTAATAAAGATGGCTGACCAACAAGCATACTCCAGGATTGAACAGAAGTCATTTATCAAGTTTTTGGTTGCTGAAGAGTGCAAACCAGTTGAAATTCATAGGAGAATATCACCTGTGTTGGGTGCCACATGTTTTATCCAAAAAAATTTGTAGAAGTGAGCTAAATTGTTTAAAGAAGGACGGAGCAGTGTTGAGGATGAAGACAAGCCTGGGAAGCCTAGAGAAGTGAGGTCTCCTGAGGTGATCAAATCAGTCAATGACCTAATTCAATCTGACAGAAGGGTGACAGTGAATGAAACTGCAAGGATTTTGAGCCTATCTGTTGGGACAGCACAAAAAATTGTCCATGATTACCTTGCCTACTCAAAGGCCAGCTGCAAGGCCTCACACAGCAACCCAAACTGTGCAAACCATCAAAGAGCTGGACTGGGAGCAGCTTCCTCATCCCCCTTACAGCCCAAGCATGAAGTTTGAAAGTGACAATGAAGTCAAAAGTGCTGTGAGCGATTGGCTGAGACATCAGTCTAAATATTTTTACGCTGAGGGAATACGGGAGCTTGTGCACAGATGGGAACAATATGTGACACGGCTGGGAGACTACGTTGAAAAATAAAAAAATGTAAGCTTCTAACTGTATTAGAAGTTTTATATCAAAAAATGTCACCTTATTTATTAAATGACCCTCGTGTATTTCTTTCTTACTAATAAATACTGGCAAGCTGATAAACTATAACCTAGTTTCAGATGACAGATGAGGAATCTAGTCCAAATCATTATAGTCGAGATTCAGACACCATGAGGAACATTTAAGTTTGTTTGGTTTGGTTTGTTGAAAGATATATTAAATATAATTTATTTTTTTCCAATGATGTATTGAAGGTAATTTTTTTTACTATGAAAACGTATTGTTGGTATTTTTTAATGTATTTTATATTTTGATCCCAGTTTCATTGATTACTCTTTGTCCATAGCTAGGACCCTAATAGGCGCTACCACCCAATTTTAGGATGACCCGGGGAACAATAGCAATTAACAGTTGGTTCTACACTCCTTAAAACCTGATTAGAGGCCTTGCTGCCTGATATATTTTATCGTCATCTCAGGTCGAAGAAGTTTTCAGAACACACCGACTAGAACGTATTGATGAAAAAAGTTGAGCATATTATTTCGTAATAATGCTATTGGATAGAGAAAAATAATGGGAAATAAGTGAGTGTGTGAGATAAATTGAATTTCTTATGTAGTACTAGAAATGGCAATAGAAATTTGAATGAGAGAATGTTATGGTAAAGGTGTCTGTAAGAAATTATAACCGCGTCGGGAAAGAACGATAAAGAGAGAATATTTTTTTTCATTGTATAAGTTGCACAAAGAAGAAGAGGTCGACAGAAGCCGAGAAGCGAAGTAGAAAAAAAGCGTTTGCATTTGTGTGAGTGCGCGCATGCGTATGTCTCGTAGTGTGAGAAAAAGAGTGCGAATTTATATTCTGAAAGATCGGGAAAGAGATTTGATATGACTAAAAGAAAAAAAAAAGAAGCACAAAACACTGTAGACAGAAGAGATGGAAAACGGTAAAAATAAATTTATAAACCTTTAATAACCTGACGTGGCGATGAGGCATTTAATACATAGTCAAGCGAAACATCGCCCCAAGAAATTGCCTCATTTCGTTTAGCAGCGGGAACTTGCGCGCTCGACCTCACAAACTTCACACCAGTGAACAGTTTGCGTAGGTGTTGGGCACCGGGCGTCGCCTTGCTGTTACGAAAACAATCCAGCTTAAATGTTAAATGCATACGTGACCGGAAAAATGAGAGAAAAATTTGAAAGAAGATATGATTTGCTAAAAGAGGAAAGAAAAAGGAAATACGAAAACTGGAGAGAAAGGAATCTAAAATTAAATAAAAAAAACCTAAAAAAGAATTATAGACGTGGAAAGATTTTAAAATAACGTGATTCAAATATTAATATTTTCTTCAGTTTTTCATTTTTCTTGGCAATAAATCAAGGGTAAGAAATTGTAATTCGAATTTTATATAAAGACCATGGGGGTCGGTCACTTAAGTCGAAGTTATATAATATTGGTAAATTTTAACAGCGACCGTTAATCTGCGGGCAAGAGACATTAAATTTGTCCTGAAGAAAAATACGGAATATTCGAAATACAATCGTGTGTTAATCAAGACCTCTTCTCTATTTCACTGATTGGCCTGAAACAATAATATCTGACCACGTCTTTCAAACAATTACTGCCATCCATAACTCAACACTTTACTTTTCTCAAGATTACGGTGTCTTCTTTGAGTGGATCGATACAGGTTTTTGCTGACCTACATTTTCCATAATTTGAATCTCATAGTACAGGATTTGGCAGAAATACCTCCCACATATACCTTCCAGAAACACCTCCCACGTGGTAATAATGGCAAGACATTAGTTAAATGAAGATCTCTTTTGCTACTAATGTCTTGCCGTTATGTGGGTTGTATTTCTCGGAGGTATACGTAGGAGTTATTTCGCCGAAGCATCTATAAGCTGATGCACAAAATTGAAATTATTTTTCAATAATGGAAATTAAACCGAACTCAGTGGCTTCGAGCCAGTTTCTGTTGAAACACAGGTTCCAGTACGATCACCGAAGTTAAGCAAAGTCGAGTCTGGTCAGTACTTAGATAAGTGACCGCCCTGGGAATACAAGGTGTTGTATGCTTAGATGTGCAGGTGGTGTAATGGATAATGGCTCGGAATTGTTAATTAGAGAGCCGAGTTCCAAATCCAGCTGTATTCGTTGTCTTCAAATCTCTTTGGGAAAGTTATGAATTTGCATCTTATCTTCCCATCTATAGGTTATTTAGTAAGATTTGTGTCATTGAAACTGTTATCTCAAAGATAAAATTACGTATAAAATAGATTTTTTCATTAAATGACCCATAGAAGTTGATATACCTCTCATATATTGCATTTTTGCTAGATTCCAATATAAAGCTTTTTGGGGGATATGCGATTTCAAGTTGAGTTTTAGCACTACTCTAAATAATCGCGTGTATATAACATTCTATTGCTTTGCTTTTTTCAATGATCTTGCTAATAACCAACTGTATAAGATGTATAATTAACCTGCTACTACTGTTAAATTTCAAAACGCATGGCTGATGCAAGTCTCCCTGAGAGAAACGATCTGCGCCTCCCTGGCCTCACTTTTTATCCGACCTGAAGTGGAACCAATATATCGTAACTATTGCTGCATCTACTGTTAGGAAGGTTGAGTTTTTTTGTCGGGCCAGAAAGATTGTTCTCGTCAGAATCCACCTTGAACATTTTTAAATCTACCATTCGTTCGTGCATTGAATACTGATTCCACACTTAATCGGATGCTCCTGCTATCCATCACGAGGTTATCAACAAAATCTAGAGGATTATCTGCAATGTAATCAAACCTAACTCGACAATTCGAATTCAATCACTTCCTCACAGAATCCATGTAACTTCCCTATGTCTTTTCTACAAATATTTCCATGGCAACTGCTCTTACGAACTTCTGTCCCTATCTCCCGACAATATGAATTTTATGCGTGCTACTAGATTGATATAAATTTCCCCACCCTTTCCTGTTGAAATAGTTAAATGCAACCGTCACTTCTACTCGAAAAATTACTTTTCTCGCACTTCCTGCCTGTGGAACGCCCTTAGATTTTTTTGATTTTCTGATAGTTACAATCTTCCAAAACTTAAACATAACGTTAGTTATTATATTCTCTATTCCTGAATAGCATTTAACTTTTATCCTTTGTTCATTAACCCCTGTATCTACCCATTCTTTTCTCTTGAAGAAGTGATTCTTCCATTGCGTGTTACTTTTCAGCTGTTGAGGATCACCAATGAAGCTATAGGGAGATGCTTAATGTTTATTAATTCGGCTTTGTGTTATACATAACCAAACTCCCTAGAGCTTAAAGATTTATTCGTTATATTCTGAATTATCAGAAGGTTTTCAACAGAATGTTGGTTGTCAGCAGGTTGGAATGTGTGGAATAGTATGGAATTAAGAAAGAATAAAGATATACATTTTCCATGTTAAAATGGAAATTTATTAATAGAAAGGATAACATGAATTGTAGCAGTTAATATTCATGTGAAACCAGTAATGAGTTAAGGGTATGTTCGTAGTAATAATTTGTTGGAAAGAATTAATACGTACGTAGGCATGTAATATGAGCATTTGTTTGGTATGAATGTCTTTAAAAGGAGAAGATGTAAAAGGAATCACCACACGAGAAAGAACGAGAAAAATGCGACGCGACATTTCGTCCGGGTCGTGGTTGAAGTTTCTCCCGTTATATTTTACATCTCGCTGCTCCCATCTGACTGAATGATGCTGATCGAATTCATTTATATAGTCATCTAGATTTTTCACACTGGATCGCTAAGTCTTTTTTGAGACTTCCAAATCGCTCCCATTGGTCAGAAAATCGCGAATTCCGGTTTTGATTTTTTTCCGTAAGCACAAAGTCGATCCTTTTGCTATTTAGTTTTGTTTATGAAATAACGTTTTCACTTATCTATTTTACAGCGTCGTTCTAGTATGCAATATTTAGCAAAACAAAAAAAGCATTTTTTTTCTAAACAAATAAGACTAGCTTAAAATCAACTATTTTTCCGGACTTTTAATGTATCTCCGGCGGATATATATTTTGATCTCCTGGACAACACTAAAGAGACCTCTGGTCCAAATTACAAAGCATTAGAACTTATTTTGAAGAAATAAATTTTTATTCTTCAATTCACTCCACGGAACTTCAAAATTTCACTTTAAATTTGATTCCAACTACAAGTGAAAATCTGGCAAAAAGCTCAATTGGGACCGAAACTCGTATTTGGGCCGAAATTCCAATTTTGACCGAAAACTTAGTTCATCAAATCACAGAACTTCAATTGACTTAAGTTCTTCAAACCACAACCTATGCGGAACTTCAAAACCTCACGTTACATAACCTCTATTTTGAAGCTGATTTTTTATTATTTTGAATAATTAAAACTAATTTATTCAATTCATAAATTTTCGGATATAATTTAAACTGAATTTAAAACAAATGTTCCCAAATTTTTGTGTTACTCTAAATTTTGTATGAATGAAAACATTTAAATCCACTTTTATCAGTTATTTCACATTTATAACTGTTCCGTCCTCATCTAGACAAAAAATTAATGATGGATTTTCAAAAACCAGATAAAGGGTAAATATCACTCCCGTGATAATTGTGCTTCCAAAAAAGTATAATATATATATATATATATATGTAGAGTAAGTGTGGCATGAGTTAGAAGAGTTTTATCCAAGAACAGATATAATTTGCTGTTTATTTATTTCGATAAATGACAAAATAAATAAAAAAAACTGATTTTATTCTCCAAACAACTCATACAAAATTTGTAAATTGTATTCTAATGAACCACGTAAAACTTATAATCTGAATTCTAATGAAGAGTGCTCGTAGCAAACAGGATATGAAATTCCTTAAAGACATGCGATATTCAAGGATGTATATCTATGTTTTATAGATAATACAATAATAGAAGCTTCGAAACAAAGCATTGTTTGAACAAGAGAACCTTTATTTGGAAAATATATTAGTATAATTCAGAAATTATACTGAAACGAACCGCATGTGTGCTGATGAAAATCAATTCAGTAAATAAACAAAACTAGAAAAGATTGTAAAACAAGGATGAATCATCTAACTGAACTTATTCAACCTTTAGAGTGAGACAATTCCTAGAGAAATATACGTCCTTCCAGGATTCATTATTGGCAGCCATAATTATAGCAACATTCGACATGCAGATGACATCGTGTTAATAGCAGACATAGAAAGAAAAAAAGAATTTCTACAGAAGGCAGTAAAAGAATACTAGAAGAAAGAATTAGCATCATTTGTTAGAAGATAGAATGTATGTTTGCCAGCCAAAGAAAAAGCTCAAGAAGCAAGCTACAAATTGGTGACACCAAAATCAAGCAATTACAAAAATTTATACATCTAGGAAAGGTTTTGACAGAAGATGGAAAATGTGATTCCGAAGTTCGAAGATCCATTGAGATAACGAAGATGCCTTTCAAATTCTAAGCTACTTATTAAGAAACAAGAAAATAAATGATTACACAACAGTTGTGTAATATGGTTTTTCTTATATGGTAGTAAATTCTGGACGATTTCATCATGGATGAAGAATTCACTTCAGAAACTGAGAATACTGTACATCAAATATGTGAGCAAAAATATAATTTTAGAAATAATGGAAAGAAAAGAGACACTTATATTCAACATCAGAAACAAACGAATTATGAGGAAATATGGCTGAGAAAATCTGATACTCACAGAATAGATTGAAAGGCAAAAGAGATAGAAAAAAGTATTGTATAACTTACTTAACCAGCTCATGTAAATATTTAGCAGAACAGGGAGTAGGTGGGATAACAAAGAAAAGTAAAGAACAGATACAGACGACAGGAGGTTATGAAGACAAATGATAGTTCCTAGAGGTGTTATAACTCGTATTTGTAGCGCTTATAATATAGATACTTGCTTAGGCGGGACATCTGTCAAAAATACATTCGACTTACCCTAACGGAGATTTTTGACTCATTAAGCGTTCATTATTTAATTCACATTTGTCACCGCGGGTTTATTATTTACTCCACAACATCCTCCTCACTTCTGAGATTTCTTTTTAATAGTAAATATTTTAATATGGTTATTAGTATCCCTCACTTGCTCTTACTAGTAAGTACATCAACATTCTGAACTTTGGTATTTTTTATATTTAGGGTTAACCTCTAACTTCTCTGTATGATTTTTTTTTGTTTTTTAATCATATCACCCCGAGCAAGGCGGTAATGCCACTGGTGTGCAGGGGGCTACATAAGTGTAAAAAGATTAATTAGAAGAGAGTAAAGAGGAAGATGAACCAGTTAGAAAGGAGCAAGAAAAGGATGGGAATACAGGTGTGATGACAGTTTCAATGGTGGAGAGAAAGAAAAGGATATCCGGGGTGGGGAAAGAACTAGAGTCAAGTGGTTAATAGATGAGTATTGACATGGCATTTAAATTCCTGTAGCCGTCAGGAAAGCAAGAATATGGAATCGAGTACCACAGGCGGGAAGTGCGAGAGAAGAAGCTGAAGGAGTAGAATTGTCGTCTGCATTTGGTTAATTTAACTGTGAATGGGTGGGACCCAGTTTACAATCTGGTTGCACGAGTAAACACTTGTTGCAGAGGCACCAGTGACTTAAGTTCGTTGGAGCAGAAGCCAGGAAAGTATTTATAGAACAGACAAAGGAAGGCCACATCTCGTCGGTGGGGAAGTGGGTGTAGTCGAGACGCCAGGTCGGTACCTATCACATTACTGATTCACCTTTGGATTTTTCTTGGAATCATACTATTTTTGGGGTTTAGTTACATCAAAAGTTTCATACACTACTTGCATCGGTGCTTCATTTCTTGCAGACTTTTATTCATTAACTGATTGTAATGTATTTTATCTTTGCATTTGGTTCCTTTTACCATATTCGTATTCTTTTATATAAGTGGACACTATTTGAATAGTGTCCACTTATATAAAAGTCCACGGCTTCTGCTCCGATAAACTTAGATCACTAGTGCCCCCTAAATACGAATTTGAATGAGATACTAGATTAGCAATGAGATCCCACCCTTTCACAGTGAAACCGATAAAATGCAGCCGTAACTTCTACTCCAACAGTTTCTTTCCTCGCACTTCCCGACTGTTGAATTCTCTTCCAAATGATTGCTTCCCCGACGGCTACAATCTCCAGGAGTTTAAATGTAATGTCAATAGACACCTCCTAACACACTAACCTGCTCCCATTCTATCAAACACTCTTCCCATCTGCCCAACCCTCATCCTCGGTATCCTTACTCATCTGTCACCTTCCTCCTGACATTCCCTATGTCTAACCACTCCTTCTCTTTACCTTCCTCTATGTAGCCCCATGCGCAATAGTGGCAGTGGAATGCCTTGCTTGGGGTGAGATGATTAAAAAAAAAAGTGGAGTAGAGTGATTATACTGAGTCATACTCAATCTTGTTAAACTCTCTGCTTCTGAGCGGAAGGTGACCCAAACTAGACTCCACGAACGATAGAATCTTGTTCAGGGTAAAAAACCAAAAACCAGAACCAGGCTTATCCTGATTCTTAAGCTCAGAATCCCTACATTAATTGACTTTTTTCACATCTGCCTAGGTGAAAAAGTAATAAATCCCGTAGAGCATCTCTTGTTCAACTCACTGCTTCCGATCGGAGAGTAATCCAAACGAGTCTTCACCAAAGTGCAAAGTCTCGTTTGGGGTGGTAAAAAAGAGGCCGACCCAGCCATAAACTGAGTCAAAGGGATACTTTTTGCTGAGGTTAAGGGCTCAGAATCTCTAGTTTATGTTGACCTTGTGTTGCATCCGCCTTGCTTGGAAGGTAGTAAATCCAGTAAAGTTATACTGATCCATACACTATCTTTTTCAACTCTCCTTTTGAGGGGAAAGTGACCCAAAGGAAGCTCCACCGAAGGGTAAAGTCTCGTTTCAAGTGAAAAAAGAAAAACAAGAGCCCGACTAAGCCTTAAGCTGTGTCTACGGGATGCATTTGGCAGAGCTTAAGGGTTCAGAATCTCCACTTTGAGTGTTGCATCCGCTTTGCTGTGAAGGCAATGAATCCCGTAGAAAGGTTTTACTCATCTATACTCTAACATGTTCAACTTTCTGCTTCCTAGTGTAGAGTGACCCAAACGAGTCTCCAACGAAGGCTAGAATCTCGTTTAGGGTGTAAAAACAATAACCCAACCCATCCTTATCCTGAGTCTACGAGATAAATTAGGCTGAGTTTATGGGCTCAGAATCTTTACTTTAATTGACATTGTTTGGCATCTGCTTTCATGGGAAGAAGATAAACCCCGTAGATTGATTATACTGATTCATACTTTCTTTTGTTAAATTCTCTGCTTCCGATCGGACAGTGACCCTAACGAGGCTCAAACGAAGGGTACAGTCTTGTTTGGGTAAAAAAAAAGCCCGACGCAGATGTGACGGCAGTACTCAATGCACGGTTGGATGGTAGATTTATATATATGCAAGACGGATTCAGAGAAGGAAAATGTCTTCGTCCTACACAGTGAACCGACCTTCATAGCAGCAGACTAAGCTATGGATTCAATATAGTAATTCAACATGACGTCGGTTGAGAGAGGTCGAGGAGGCGCAGTGTTTTGCTTTCAGGAAGACTAGCCAGATCCATGATGATGGGAAAGTAGGAGTGATTGTCTATAGTGGTTAAAAGAATAGCGGTTTAATTTTAGAAGCATCGAAATTTATGAGTCATTTCTAAGCCCAGTCCACCACACATTGGAGGTTATTTTCAAGATCACAGAGAGGTTTTCCTTGTCAGACTCGACAGATTTTTTATCGAGGCGGGAATAAATTGTGATGTCGTCAGCGTAGTTAACTACTTGGGATCTGATGACATCATGGAGATTGTTGATGAAAATCATAAAAAGCGTAGGACCTAGAATTGGGGAACACCCACCTTCGTATGATGATATCTGGAAACACCCGTTCAATAGTACCCTCATTACACGTTTTGATAGGAACGACTGGATTAGATCAAACAAGCGTCCAGTTATACCATGGCACTGTAGCTTGCATAGAAGGCCAACATAGAAGACGGTCAAATTCTAGGGCACTAGCTGGAGCTTCACCGTTCTAATCGAGAGCTTTGTAGATATACTCTATGACGTGGGTTAGCATATCAGCAGTATGCCTTGTGAAGCAGAAACCATACTGTTTATCGGAGAAAAGGATGTGAGCAGTGAGATTCTGAACGACTCAGCATATATAATAGCCTCAAACATTTTACCAAAACTTAGTAGGAGGCTGATAAAGGCGATAATAAATTAGGTCTGAATGTTCTCCAAAGTTCTTAAATACAAGAATCACAGAGGAAGATTTCTAGCAGAGAGGCAATAGTTGTACAGTTTAGAAAGGACAGAGGAGTATGCAGGAACGTATTTCTTCAGGACAATGTTTGAATTCCGCCACATCCACTCGCCTTATGGAGGTCTAGCTTTGAAATTATGTTAGCAAGGGAGTAATATGAACGTCACTCAGCTGAGCCTCAGTTCTTGGTGGAAAGTCGGATACGGACACCACAGAGGAATCTAAGGTTGAGTTGGGAGAAAATCTGAGAGAAAATCACTCGACCTTCTCCGCTGAAGTTGAGAGAAGATCAAACTTATTGATTAAAGTAGAGATTGAGGCCTTGCTTTTGTTTAACAAATTTTTAGCAAAGCTACCAATAGTCTTTGTAGTCGAGCTTGCGGAATGCTATGCAAACAACAGCTTAGCATCATTTATTATACTTTGCACTCATAACGAGCAGAAACAAAAAAGGCACCTATTATGGTCAGACGCATGGCTCAGATAAAGCCGGAAAAAAGTGATTTCTGTGAGCAATAGCAGCCGAGCAAGCGGGGGAAAGCCGAGGGGTCATATGAGGTTTAAGTCGATCTTCTTGGCTGAGATTAAAACATTGATGTCAGCTTTGAACCTAGAGCAGACCTCAGATGCACATTCGTCAACAGTAAGTCTAAAACATTGTTCCAAGGGACGTCACACAAGAATATATATATATATATATTAATAAATACTACATTAATGAGAATTTAATATTTCTCATTTCATAAGACAATGGAATCATGAAAATTTTATTGAACGCCACGTAGAAAATAATTTTTATTTGCTTTTAAAATAATTCCACCAAAAATTTTTTAAAATCTAGCGGTGGTTTTATAACTTTGTGGTGGAATGTACATTAAAACATTTGTTTATGAAAAGCACTTAAACCAAAAAAATAATAACTTCGTTGATTTATGTTGTTAGCAAGATCAGGTCATTACGTATAGAGATGTAAGTTCAGGTCAGATAGAACTAAAAATGAAATTGAAAAATGGCATCAAGTGTAACAATACAATAAATATATTGTTCTATAAAATTATTTTCGGAATAAATATGATATTTCTTTAAATAACGGCAAATGAAGTCTTTTTAAGGCTGTATCTGAGTTATCAGTACCAGTAAAGATCTACTGGAATGTAGGTATTTAATTCACGTGACTTGGTACGGCACTTAGCAAAAAGAGCATCCCGTGAAAATCTAAAACAAGTCAAATGACCGAGATGAGTTAGCTGCACTTGGTCTTCGATATATGCCAAAAGATTCATAAATGGAGACACAATACTGACTATTATAATAAATACTTCGTATATAGTCATCCACATACAAGCCAGTTTCGCTGTATCACAGCACATCAGTGTGGCTAGATACATCCACTTGCTTCTGGCCGGGATCGAAACTCGACCGATTTTATGTCAGTCTGAGTCGCTAGCCACTAAGTCAAAAGCGCATGGAATCAGAGACGGGAAATTTTAAATTGTTGTATATAAGCAGTGTATACACACGCGTGCGTTGTGGTGCAGTGGATATCGGCTCGGAACGAGAAATCGGGGAGCCGAGTTCAAATTCCAGTTGAATTCATTGCATTCACTTACGCGCAAATACAATTGGGAAAGGTGTTAATCCGTCTCTTCCTTCCAGTTATGGGTTAAATAACAGGACACATTGGGTTCTATAGCCTTGGCTGGCAACCAGTCTACCGCAGAAAGCAATGGCAACTTACTGCGGGATAATCTTCTGCCCAGTCAGTCATGTCTCTTTCGAGACATGATCGCCCAAGCGTGTTTCACGTATGGCACTTAACTGACTGACAAACGCCAGTCACCGAAAGAACTCAATTCACTTCTGTAGAGTAATGCATATATCGCAGAAGTGGAATATCTTTTTTTAATTTTCTTCTCTAGAGTGCTCAATCGTAATGAGAGCATAATATATTAGTCATCTTCATACAAGCCTGTTTCGCTGTATCACAGCTCATCAGTCTGGCTAGACATCCATTTGCTTCTGGCCGAGATCGAACTCGACCGATTTGGCGTCAGTCGGATTCTGATACATATACATATATATCCGGTCGATTGAGCATTCTTGGGAAATGATAGACTACTCACCGCTATTCACGCATCATTCTCCAGCAATGGATTGACCATTCTTGGCTACTGACGTTTGTATACATTGTGTATAACACGAAAAGTCTGCCTTTCTCCACCGTGCACCGAAAATTTAAAGGTAGAATCCCCGACAGATGTCAAATAGGTTGGGTTTCAAATTTGGGTAAGAACAATCGGATATCTAACCGTACTGATAAGCTGTAATACAGCGAAACAGAACTGTCTGTTTGTAGAGAATTTAGTTTAGTGCTTGTACAAAAAACCAATGAAGTGTACCAATTTACATGCCCATTCAGAGATTGAATCTCTGATACTAATAAAAAACACAGTATATATATTGGTTTTACTACAACCACGCTCTCCCGTAGACTTACATGTCATCTTTCTAATCAGACTACAATTAAACAACATTTCTCTGAAAAACATAAACATGTAGGTAATATCAAACAGATTTTGGTCAACAATACGGTGATCCTTACTCATACACACAGTAAGAGGAACCCGCAGATATTAGAGGCCATGTACATCAAATCTAAAGAACCAACACTCAATAAAATCACCTTTAAATCCGGACATAGCATATTACATTACATTTGACTACATGGTTTTGTTGTCATTTCACGCTATCACGCGGTGTGACGTCATAAAACCGCATTGCAAATTTGAGAACTGCGTTTATTATTTTTGGTAACTATTGCCGTTGCCAAGCGGAGTTTTATGTCTACACAAAATAAAATTGTAGGTGATGGTGGATGTTATTGTATTTCAGTCTAAATAATCTCTCTGAAGATGGCTCATGTGAGCCGAAAGCTTAGAAGCAAATCAATAAATAATTACCAAATATTGGAGAATGTTTGTCTTTATTTTCAACTGAAATTAAAGCCAAAATACGAAGTTTACAATGGCTCATGATTAAACACAATAGACATTCATTGTCTCTTATATTTAAAAGCATATGTTTAGAAAATTATTTGCTGCCTCGATACACTATATATATATATATATGTATATCCTGTCTCGCTCATGGACAGAGAGACAATAGCGAGACAGGGTCCGCTTAGTTCATTCGCTTTACTACCAGTTATTAAATTTTACTACCATTTATGAAAGCTCTTGCTGCATGCTTAATTTTTAACAGTACCTTATTCTTTTATTTCTTGCAATAATTATGCTGTCTAGTAGTGAAGAATATACATATACACTACCGGCCATACTTATTAGGCCTCACCAGTATTTTAAAAAACGATGTATTTCATATTATTTTTTGTATTTATTGCCAAGTGAATAATTGTAAATGAAAATAGAATGGTTCTTTTGTTAATATTGCCCAATAACATGCGCATTAAATAAATACATAAATATTCAATAATTACCTATATTGCAGTTTCATCAATGAAAGAATGAAGAAAATTTAGGGTGATTCTGACGATTTCAACTTTGCTTCTTTGCTTGTAAAAATTTGCAAAGTAATAATAACAAAAGAAATATTCTGTTTTCATTTAGTTGGTAATAATTACGAAAAATATTATGAAATACATCCTTTCTTTTAAAAAACTGGGATGTCCTAATGATTATGGCCGGTAGTATATATATATATATATCTTGTCTAAAATAATGAAAACCTTTGTATATATATATATATAAAGTGTATATATATAAAGTCAACCCTAGAGGCAATCCAAATCCTCAAGAGTGAAAAACCTAATAATGAAATCATAGCTTCACTTGATGTGGAAAACCTTTTTACTAATGTACCCGTCAGTGAAACTATTGATATAATTATAAGAAAAATTTACAGTAATCCTTCATTACCCCCACTCAAAATTAATCCCAACATCCTAAAAAAAATTCTACTAGCTTGTACTACTGAAGTGCCTTTTGTTGATCCAAACAACACTATATATATACAAGGTGACGGAGTCTCCATGGGTTCAGTGCTTGGTCCGATTTTTAGTAATTTCTACATGTCTAACCTTGAAAATACTACCTTTGCAAAATTTACAAAACCATCAATATGTCTACGATATGTTGATGATATCCTACTATCAATTAAAAATACTGATGAAATCTTACAACTTCAAAAACAGTTTCAAAATAACTCAGTTTTAAAATTTACTTATGAACTTAGCAAAGATAACAAAATTCCTTTTCTTGATATATTAATTAACACTGACAACAATAAATTTACTATCTCACCGTATCAAAAACTCACTAATAAAAATTCCTCCACACTCAATTATATTAGTGAATGCCCCCACTATTACAAATTAGCCATCATAAAAAATCTATTATATCGTGCAAAAGTCAATTCATCTACAAATCAGATCTTTTACAGTGAACTAAAAAACATAAAACAGACACTCATCAATAATAATTTTCCCAACTACATAGTTGATGAACAAATACATTATTTTCTTAAAAAGCTTAACATGGAAAAAACAACACATGATACTAACCCAACCAATCCTAAACATATCACTCTCTTATACCGTAGCCAGATGCACACCAACTACCAACTAGATGAAAACATCCTAAAAAAACTCATAAATACTAATATTTCTCCGACAGACTCTAACAAAAGAATTAAGTTCATTATATATTACACTAAATCCACTACATCTAATTCATTTGTCCGCAAAAAACCAATGTAGTATATAAATTCATATGTCCATTTAGAGAATGTATCTCTAACAACCTCAATAATATCTACATCGGCCACACCACAAATTCTCTCTCACGGCGTCTGACGTTGCACTTAAATAAAAATTCAAATATATTCCGTCATTTAGAACAACACGGTTATCAACGCACACTTCTGAGAAAAACGCTTGTTGATAACACGTACATACTCAAACAAGAAAATAATAAGCAGAAACTAAAAATCCTCGAAGCACTCTACATTAAACAATTTAAACCTGGTTTGAATACAATCAATTTCGATATTTCCAATAACGTACTCAAATGTCTGTAATCAGACCAGGGACCACAACACCACTATTTTGTCACTGTCTTCGGCCATCCGCCACGGTAGGGATGGACTTATATTTTCAATTCAATTATCTTTATTGTTAATAGCTTAAATGTTCTATGTTTACTGTGTGTTAATATTTACTCTTTGATAATGGCTTATGTGAGCCGAAAGCTTAGACCCGATAAAAAATTCAACAAATACTGTGATTTTTTGTTTTCTTTCAATGACATCACCATCAAGTATATCAGACGGTATGAACGGATCCTACACAAAATTAATAGACAAAACTTGTCTATATTATTCAATGAAACCTGCATTAATGAAAAAATGCTGCCAAAATACACACAATATATATATATATATATATATATATATATATATATATATATATATATCGGTAACACTCAGAAGTTTGAATTATTATTTTTTATGCCTAAACATAAGATACAAAATAGTAGGTACATCAATATATATTTTCTTGTCATTTTAGACGCCATATTGATATAAATATTTTGCCGTCGTTGTTGACAGCACGGGCCCACTCGTGTATTAATGTGAATATAATGATATTTTTTGCTAAAATTACTAGAGCTCACGACATACAAAATCAGGCAACAACAAATGTACATGCATATGTACGTCATTTGCATATGTTAAATACATTGATAAACACTTAAATTCACCCGTTCTAAAATAGGGACACAGATATCAACTTCATGGAATTATGACTGATATAATTCCCTTGTGGTTCTGTGAAAACGTTTCTTCGTGACAAGGGAAGTGCTGAATGGAAATTGAATTTAAAATGAATAATTTAAATATTCGTATTAACTGAAGCTTCTTGTTTAGCCTCAGATGATTTTAAGGCGACAACTTGACGGTCTCAGCGGGAAAATTATCGGAGTTAAATTTTTTAAAATTGTTCTCGTTTTTTAAAAAGTCGTTTTTAAAATAATCAGCTGATATTGTGAGGACATTTGAAATTTTAATTACGCCATTAGTTTTTTTTTAAATAAATTAATTTGCACAATTTGACGTCTTTTAATTTTGCGAACAAAAATAATTTCTTTCACGACATTCTTATCTCAAATGTCTCCATATAACAAAGAAAAAAGAAATCAGTTTAGATTACAGTGAGAAATGAACCAGCTACCGTATCGGATAATTTAAGAATGAGCTACTCTTAAAATTAGTGAAACACAATCAACAATATTCCCGTTTATTCTTCAATGATACTTAAACCTTGACATCGAAAATAAAAAAAAAGAAACAGACCAACATGCTGATAACAAATCCAAAATACCAAAATTAAACAAGTGAGAAACATTTAATTATCTGCGAAATATTTTAACAGATGACGGATAATAGGGCAGTAAAATCTAAAGGGGCATTGGAATAGCGAAATATGTCTCCCAAAATCTAAGAAAAATAATAAGAAAATAGATAATTTGATCAGAAGCAAAGGAAATACTTATGAACTGTTATGTAATATAAATGCTGATATATGGCCCTGAATGGTGGATCATCTCTTCACGGAGGGAGAAAAAACAACAGAAATGTGGTTCTACAAAATTATGATCGTTCTGGATACGACGACAAAGTGCATCCGGCAGCAAGGCTTTGATCAGGAGATTTTGTGGAGCGAGGAACCTACTCCTAATTGCTATTGTTCCCTGGTTTACCTAGATCCGGGGTGGTAACATTTTTTAAGAACGCAGCTACCGATAAATAGTGAACCACCTCCCCACAAAACATCATCAATAAAGTTTTATAATAAAACAAGCAACTCTGCATTTTTATAGCTAAATGACAATCAAAACAATAAAATATATAAAAACGCATTTTTACAGTAAAATTAACAACAGTTCATTTATGATCTACAAAGTATTCAAAATTACTCTGAAAATATAAAAATTAGATACAAAATATGTAGATTTTGGTATCAACTAACTCATGCAGTATTTACATTCCTCGGACTCTTTTCCTCATCTTTGTTGCCATTTGTACGACGTTTCGGCACTTATACACTCTAGCCTTCTTCAGGTGCTAGGAATTTCGAACTGAACGCTTTATTTTAATCACTGGAGTATATGTCCTTAAGAAGACATCGCATAGTGGATATAGACCTTGGTTAGTTCCTGGCTTAACTCTTAGAGTTGTGCGTTGATTACAAGGCTACAGCTTTGAGAACCAGGTAACTTGCAGGGTTAGAGAGAGATAACTCATGACTACCAATCGGGGCTTTACGCAAGGAATGAGGATAATATACCCCAGTGACTGTAATAAAGGGTTCGGTTCGAAATTCCTAGCACCTGAAGAACTCCGGAGCGTACAACGGCCTCAACGTCGTACAAATGGCAACAAAGATGAGGACAATAGTCCGAAAAATGTAAATGCTGTAAATACTACCTCGTCTCAGAAATATAGACAAATAACTTATACGGATTGAAAACGGCTGCTAATAAATCTATGGGCTGATCACGTGAGCAACGACAGAGTTTTAAATGAAATAGAAACAAAAGAAGAACATTATCCGTAGCATCTGTAAAGAAAATTGAAATGAGTAAATAGGTTAAAAAAATTGATGTTCACAGCACATATTCAAAGTGGCAGCAACAGAGAAAGTAAAGCGTAACTTAAATAACGAACTGATATATCCCGTAAAGGAATATCAGTGTAAAGATGAGTGAAAGAATGGTACTCGACACAGGAAATAGATATAACGGATTTATTGTACGAATGTACAATCTAAAC
This sequence comes from Ascarosepion bandense, assembly GCA_037127315.1. Lineage (NCBI taxonomy): Eukaryota > Metazoa > Mollusca > Cephalopoda > Sepiida > Sepiidae > Ascarosepion > Ascarosepion bandense. Next base: position 4,932,286 of record JBBBDQ010000872.1, on the reverse strand, counting down.
TTGTTTATAAATGGAACTTTGTCTGTGTGTGTGTGTCTGTATGTGCGTGTGAGCCCATTAACTATAGACACCGAAACGCCTGAACCAATTTTCTTGAAAATTTACACAGTTGTACTACAAGCGTCTGCGAGTGTTCTTAGCTAGGTTTTGTGTCGAGGTACCCCCGATAAATATCGAAAATTGATAATCGAAAAAATCGGGTTATAGAAGGAGTGGTCTGATTTTAATCAAATTTGATACACTCAGACAAAGACATATGAAACGACATTCAGAAGTTTCAAGGTTGCAGTTCTTTTAATAGTGCAGAAAATCGATAATATATACATATAAAAGGCAAGATGTTTGTGTTTGTCTGTTTATCTGCCTGTATGTCTGTATTTTTTCAGCCCTTTTATTTTAGTTGTTGCTTCGGGTTTGGCTCTAAGTAGGTATAATTGTAGTTCTTAGTCTCAGCTATGATATCATTTACTCAGAGGACTTATTTAGCCTTCAAAATTCAGTTTACGACGAAAAAACTTATTTGATATCGATACCAGGAAATCAAAATTTGACTTACATTTGCTTTAACTGGAAACAACTATTGCTTTTTAGTCTTTCGTGCCAACGTCCAAAGACTGTGAGCTCCAGGACCATGGACTAGTTTTATGTTTTCATTACACCTGAGCAACGCTGGGCTATACTGCTAGTTAACAAGAAGATATAGATAAGCAATCAACGAGTCGGAGCGGAATACTCTATTAAATAGAGAATGCCTTCGCCTAAGACGTTTGCTTCGGTATTTACCAGCCTTCCCACGCAAGGCTAGCTGTGACACAAGGTCATTTTATTGTGGGTATTCCCGGCCATATAGCCGGGCCAAAAAATGTCTGTCTATTATTACCGAGTCGTGACTCTACCCTTCGGCGGAGCCACGACTGTGTTTGTGCTCTCTGCTCGGAAGCAGAGAGCGCCCCCTACCCGAAGGCATATAGCTGACAGTGTTATAGAGCAGTCATCCTAAGACGGTTGCTTCTTCCTCGTACTGCTTGTCACCGTCCTTTATAGTTCAGAGCATTCCATTCTTGGGGATGGCAGGATGTTCCATTATAACACGAACTTTTGTGCATAATAGGCAGAATATGGATTAGGAGATCTAAGAAAAAATGTTTGACGCTCCACACTATTTCTAATGAAATGGCTGTAAGGAAAAAAACATCAATACTAGAAAGGACAATGGGAGTTACTGGACTTAAGAAGCCTATTTTTTAAAAGAATGTTTTTTAATGAAACATTTTATAAATTTCAATTGGAAATAGCGTTGGCTGTTCGGTCAAATGTTTCTTTATAATATTAGCATTATTATTAAAGAATAGAAAAACAGAAAAATGCATTTCGATCTGCGCCCAATGAAGAAGCTTAACCAGTGTAGCACTTGTTGCTTAGTCAATGAACGCCAAACATTTCCACATAAAGAAACTGTTAATACTATTAAAGAGATTGAGGACAGATATCTCATTTTCATCCTAGCTCGATAGCCAAGGAGTGGATAATATCGTTACTGTAACAAGGAAGTTAGAAGCGTTTTCTCGCCACAAAGGCCTTAGGTCATGACTAAAATTAGTCACCTTAGCAAAAGAATAGTAGTTACTAGGTTATTTGGTCAGGTGTTCACCAATCCCCCCCCCAAAAAAAAGTAGTAGTAACTGGTCAGGGAGGTCAAGTTTCTACCGTCAAAAAGGAGAGTAGTAGGATTTGTGTCAGTTGGTCAGCTTCTACTCTTCACAAAAATATATTAACTAGCAGGGTAACTATGGTTACAGGGAAAAGAACGAAATGACCAGAGAAAGAGAGGGCCAACGAATATAGGCCCTTGTTTCTATATAAAAAGGAAGAAACAGTAGAAAACCCCAGAGATGTAGGTGCTACAGGCCAGACGTAGGCCCCTCTCCGGCGATTCGTTCAAGACGTCGAAAGAACTTTTCATAAAGTTACCAGCTGAAATTCTCCATCCGAAAACCTTCCTCAACATCCAGTGTATACACCACGTGCTGCCGTGAAAGGTAAAGATTGTTTCGTTAATCATTCTGACCAAACCCTAGCTGAGTATGGTTATATATATATTCATTTGCCGAGTTAAATGACCACCTTCCATTCCACTTAAACTTCCGCCAAAGATCTTCCTCGTTAGGCCCACCTCTTATTTTCTGTTGAATATTGTGTAAAACTAGTACAAAGTTGAACTCGTTCTAGTATTCGTTGTTATATAGTTCTGTCACCTTATACTTGTGTTTTTGCTAAATATTTTTGTGTGTTAAAATATATATCTTAATTGTATAAAATTATCTTGCGTTATAGTTTAATTCACTCCCTTCAATATTATTCCAAGTAATTGTATTTTGTGTGTTGCTGACTCAAACGGGTTCGTAACAATTCTCATATAGCACTATCTGCTCGGGCAAGTAATACTGAATGTTTCTGAAAATGGAAACGACTATCATTAACAATACCATTAGAAAAGTGTAAAACAAATACTACACTTTATATATATTGCCGCTTCACATGGGTGGGATGCAGCAGAAAGTTTAGATGTAGAAAAACTGTAAAGATAGGAATAGGTATTTTATTTTCAGAAAGACGATTTCAAGACGACTAGAACACCGACTCGGATTTGTTATTTGCGAATAGAAGCATAATAATATGCGCAGCTGAGATCACGGTACTGATTCGTGATTCGAGGGAATATTTAACAGGATCTAGATTTATCTCTCGTGAGATGATGGTAAAGTTCTGTTTGGTCTACATTCGGTTCTTGTGAAATATGATTGACAAGCTTGGGAGATGGTATATGTTGAACGTGCGATTGCTCCGACTATATATCTATCCATTCGGCCGTACCATCATAGAAATATATGGCATTATTTTGGGGGACAGCTTGGCTGCAGGAATTGTCCGAAATGTTTTGACAAACAACCGCCTTCGAAGCTCCAGTCCGCGTTTTGTGTCTGAATTTACTGCCATAGCCTTTCTTGGATATGACGGCACATCGGTAGAGGTTTCAAATTAAAGATTTCCTTCTAGATTAACAGCCTTTCTGTGCTTCTGAATTCCGTCTACACGAAACAGCGAGTTATGAGGTGCCTGTTTTCCGCCTTTGCCGCTTTTTGTCGGCTAGAAGATGGCCTTAGTTATCAGAGGTTATTTTAAACGCATGCCACAGAACTATTTTATATACAGTGGGATCTTGTTCCCTAGCTATGACAACATTTGGAATATACGTTGTGGTGCAGTGGATATAGGCTCGGAACAAAAAATCGGAGAGCCGATTTCGAATTCTAGTTGAATTCCTTGCATCGACTTATGCGCAAATACCCTTGGGAAGGTATTAATCCGTCTCTTCCCTCTAGTTATGGGTTAAATATCAGAACAGATTGGGTTCTATAGCCTTGGTTGGCAACCAGTCTACCGGAGAAAGTAATGGCAACCTACTGCGGGATAATCTCCTGCCCAGTCAGCCATATCTCTTTAGAGACATGATCGCCTTAATCGTCTATCACGTATGGCACTTACCTGACTGACTGAAGGTACATATATAAGTTTTAGAAGTTAAAAAAATTAACTTATTTTAATATATAACATGTTAAGTATATAAAAACACAAAAAGACAAGTAAAATACGAAATCATGATCACGAGTTCTGTAACTCATTTGAGTCGTACGGGTGCCATATGTACTGCAGTATAACTGGTGTGTCTTGGGCAAGGTACTTTGACGGAGCCCAATCTTCTCCAGTCTGGTTTGATTTCAGAGTATTCCTTCTTCGCGACCCAATGCTAGGACTGTGCCTATCCTGTTATTTACCGATAGACAGGGAGAAAAGATGGATCCATACCTTACTGAAGGGAACGTAATATGTAATGAACATAAGTAAGACGTAATGAACTTAACTAAAATACAAACCCGACATTTCCATTCATCAACCGGAGACATATTCTCTTAAAAATCGGAGACATTCTTTAATTGGGGACATATTTTCTGTGCCTTTTATAAAGGTGAAATGGTACATTATGAAACAAACACAAATATGGGAGATTTTGATAAATTTAGAAAAAGAAAGCAGAAAAGAAATATGAACATATAAATCAAGATTTAAAATATTCGGTAATTTTTATGTAATTTTTACCATGCATAAATTTTAGACAGGACTAACGCCTAATCAATCAATTGGAAAAAAATTGAACGTCAGTAGAAAATGCAAAATTGTTAAATATAACTTTAGGTAATCTAAAAAGAAAGTAAGAATAAGGCTATCGATTGTCAGGTTTATTATCAATCAGTTAACTTCTTCTTCTTCTTCTTCTATGTGCCCTGTCCCTTCAGGACGTAGGCGATCATGGCTCTCCACGTCTTCCTATCCCTTGTGGTTCTTAGTATGTTTGCTCCTGTTGCTCCTGGCAACCCCCGTTCCATCATCCACCTGATCAGGCCCTGCAAATATGTTATCTGCTGCCTTCCTCTGTCTCTACTTCCTTCTATGTGTCCAGTCAGTATCAGGTTCTCCAGGCTCTCCTTCATCATTGCATGTCCCAGGAACTTCAGTTGTCTCTTCCTGATGCTGAGCATCAATTTCCTTTTTGTTGCCATTCTTTCTAAGACCTCGTCGTTGCTTGCATGCTCAGTCCACAATATCCGTAGCATCCTTGGCTTAAGTGATTATGTGACTGACTGGGCAGAAGATTTTCTTGCTGTAGGCTGGCATTACTTTCGGCGGTAGACTTGTTGTCAACAAAGGATAAAGAACCAAATATGTTTTGATTTTACACATATTTGAAGAGAAGAGACTGATTAACACGCAAGTGAATTTAACTGGAATTCGAACTCGGTTCTCCAATTTCCCGTTCTGCACCGCAACATTAATACAGAAAAACCCGCTAATTGTAGAATAATTTGAAAAAAAAAATACAATACAAATATAACTTCAAAATAAACAAAATAATCATTATATATATATATATATATATATATATATATATATGAATGAAATGAGTGAAATAAATGAAATAATATTTGAAAACTAAATAAATTGTTATATTACATTTCAAAAAATATTTATGTCTTAACTATTAAAGTGCTTCAGTGCTTCCCCCGTAGAATGTAAGGATTTTTTGTTTTTAAATAATATTTGTAAATTAACACTCTTTGGATCTTCCTTAGGCTATGTTACTGTTAGAATTGGAAAATATTGTTTAATTATTGATCGGTTTTCTTCATAATGAAGGTACATGGAAAATCGATCCCGGATTTTGAAGAGTTATCGGGAAATAAATATTTTTGTTTATAAATGTTACGTTTGTAAATGTTATTACATTATTGATATAAGTTTATATTTTTTAAATTTATATATATATATATATATATATGTGTGTGTGTGTGTGTGTGTGTGTGTGTGTGTGTGTGTTACGGAAAGTTTCGAAGATTATCGAAATGGTTTTAACAACCTAAATATTTACTTTACTTGTTTCAAGTAGGCATCTACGCAGATGACACTACAATATACTCTCGCTCCAGTAAGAAACCTGTCGTGGCGGACAGACATAATCTCGCTGCTGACCTTGAGCGGGATCTACACTCTGTGGTGAACTGGGGCAAGAAGTGGCTTGTCAACTTTAATTCCTCTAAGACCAAGCTGTTGTCTGTCAACCATTACAGGCAACCTCTTCTGCCTCCCATAAGCATGGACCAGATGATTCTCCCGGAGAGTAATACACTACGCCTCCTCGGACTTACCCTGTCCGCAGACCTCAAATGGAACCACTATATTGAATCCATAGCGAAATCTACTACTAAGAAGATTGGGTCACTATGTCGATCCAGAATGTTTTTTCCACCTGAATCCATCCGTGCATGGAGTACTGCTGCCATTTATGGCGGGTGTCGCTGCCGTTCTCCTCAGTGTTCTTGACAAGCTCCAAAGGAGAGTCTGTAATGTGATAGGTACTGATCTGGCGACTCGACTGCAGCCACTTTCCCATCGTCGAAATGTGGCCTCCCTCTGTCTCTTCTATAAATACTTTCATGGCTTCTGCTCGGATGAGCTTAAGTCACTGATGCCTCCTCAACAGGTGTTTACCCGTGCAACCAGACTGGCAACTGGGTCCCACCCATTCACAGTCAGGTTAGCCAAATGCAGACGACAATTCTACTCCTGCAGCTTCCTCTCTCACACTTCCAGCCTGTGGAACTCACTCCCGTATTCTTGCTTTCCTGACGGCTACAACCTCCAGAAATTTAAATGCAAAGTTAATACTCATCTACTAACCACTGGACTCTAGCTCTCTCCCCTCCCCTGTATAACCTTCAATATCTCTCCGCCTATGTATCTGTCATTGCACCTACATTCTCAGCTTTCTATTGTTCCTTTCTAACTAGCTTGTACTCCTCACTCTTTTCTAATTAATCTTTTTACATTTATGTAACCCCCTGCACATGAGTGGCGTTTCTGCCTTGCTCGGGGTGAAATGATTAAAAAAAAAAAATTATATATTTTTTTCTACTGTCCTGAATATTTAGGGTACATTTTTTTACGAAATTGTCTGTTATTCTTCAAGTATTTTTTATTGTTTTTGGGGTAATTTTATAAAAACAAAAACTATAAACGTATATAATCACTCGTTCTTGAAAAATATTTATGGCCCATAAATTATCGTATCTACATATTAATGAAGAAAGCCGTGTCCAACGTGAGTTTTAAACAGTCCCTATAACACTTGAAAAGCAGGGAGCAATTTTACATTGCTTTTTACATCATGAAGTAGGTTCCTCTTTCCTAAATCGATGAATAATCAATACATTTCGATTATTACTGATGATCTTCTACAGTATTATTTTGTTTTTTAATTATTGATTGATTGATTTCCTACGGTTTATCAACCCTTTATAGTTTAACCAGAAAATGTTTTTGGATTGTAAGAATGTTTTTAGCAAGTAGTAGACAATAGTGATACAATGACACAACGGAGAAAAAGAAGTATATTCATTCGTTTTCAAAGATATATGCGTGTAAGTATAACGAACCAATGGGAATTGGAACTCCGATTAAAAATATCGTACTGCTATCCATTAAACCAGCCACACATCTAAGCTTATAGCAACTGATATTCCCAAATGTTCAATGTACTAACCAGATTCTTAAATTCGCTGATCCTAGAGCAATCAGAAATTGAATTTGATGCGGCTATAAGCCCCAGGTAAAATATTCTAATCTAAAAAACATATTGAAAAAAATTCCATTCATTTTTCATGATTTAGGAGAAAATTTGAACGTAGTTAAAAAATTCAAGAGAAAAATGTGTATAAAGCCTTAAAGATTAACTGTCAAAGACAAATAAATGAGCCGAAATTGCTAGTTATATATTTGGGCAGAGTAGTGACCACAAAGTATATACATACATATTGTTTAAACTGATAAAATACCACATTTGTAAGGAAAAAATGGCAGACCCCAGTATCACATTGTCCAACTACCAGGTGATATATCCAAATATCAAATTTGTAAGGCAGCAAATGGCAAATCCAAATATCACATTTGTAAGACACTAAATGACAGGCTGATACGGGTAATGAAAGATGCCTTGGTCATGCCTTGATAGAAAGTAACATTTTGTTAGAAACACCGAAGAGAATTGTGAACTGTTATATAAGAAATATCATATATGTCAGCCAATAATGGGCATTCTACTCGTAGTCAGTCAGTCAGTTAAGTGCCATACGTGAAACACGCTTGGGCGATCATGTCTCGAAAGAGACATGACTGACTGGGCAGAACATTATCCCGCAGTAGGTTGCCATTGCTTTCTGCGGTAGACTGGTTGCCGACCAAGGCTATAGAACCCAATCTGTCCTGTTATTTAACCCATAACTGGAAGGAATAGGCGGATTAATACCTTTCCTAAGGGTATTTGTGCGTAAGTGAATGCAATGAATTCGGCTGGAATTAGTAGTAGCGGTGCAATTTGAAACAATTTTAAACAATAGATCTTCGGTTTTAGAGAAGATTGCTAAAATTAGCAGAGGCAGTGTATCCTTGCTACGGCAAAATTATTATCAAAGAAAATTTATATCAACAATCAGAAAGAATGTTTTGAAACATTTGGAATAAACAAAACATAAGAGGGCCAGTTTAACTCAACACTCACAGAACAAACTATATATGAGAAACGCTAGGAAAATTAGTAAAATTCTTTTCATTTAATAAGCTTCATTTTAGAAATGTTAAAATGAACAAGCCATTTTCCACCATATAGCAAAACCAAATAAATTGTACTTCGAATTGCTTCTGCATCCACGCTATTTTCCAAATCATGTCTCGAAAGAGACTTGACTGACTGGGCAGAAAATTATCCCGCAGTAGGTTGCCGTTGCTTTCTGTGGTAGACTGGTTGCCAACCAAGGCTATAGAACCCAATCTGTAGTGTTATTTAACCCATAACTAGAGGGAAGAGACGGATTAATACCTTTCCCAATGGTAATTGCGCGTAAATGAATGCAAAGAATTCAACTGGAATTCGAAGTCAGCTCCCCGATTTCTCGTTCCGAGTCGATATCCAATGGACCACTTCGCAGAACAATGGAAAGATATAGACTTCCGTAATCAAGCACTTGTCATGTAATAGAAGAATATCTATCAACTATTCATTTGTTTACTCCCAAAATCATGTATGTCTTTAATTTATTAATTCCTCATACAGTATCCGAGAAAATCAAGGAGAAAGTACATTTACTTAGAACAACATAAGGCATGAACATGTGGAGAAACTTGAACAATCACTTCCAGAAATCATATTTCAGACAAAAGAAAAATATTTAACTCTTATTCAAACGTTTGTTACAAATAATTATGTTTTTTCTTCAATACATACTATCTGAGCTAATCTAAGAGAAAGCAAAGTTGTGCATGGTCAGTATTTACCTAGAGCAACGTATGACAAGAAGATGTGGAGAGCTGTGATCGTTCACTTCCAGAACGAACTTGTATGATAATGAAACAATATACAAATTCATTCATTTACTACGTAAAAATCAAGTATTTCTTTCTTTCACAAACAATATCCGAGCAAGTGACCGGACAGACAAACCTCTATACACCAACGTCCATCTTCACCAAATTCCGTGTTATTCTTATGATTGATGTATCTCTTTTTTTTCTCCCGATCCAATGTGACAAGCCAAAGTCCTATTCTCCATTTAAACGGGTGTTGTGACAGTAGGTAGCAAAAAGACAAAATAATGTGGGAGATAGACAGACTGTAAAAAAAAAAGTAGAAACGACGTCCAGTGACAAGAAGGATTTTCTTTCTAAATATTCAAATATTCACCATTATCCACATTCGACACACCCCAACCGACAGGATTTCTCACCACCCGCCTCGATTCTTCTTTTCCCTAGACCAGCTTTTCAAGCAAAGAAACTTTATCCCTAATTACATGTTTAAGGCCCCAGGGACCTTGGTTAATTTCTGCCTGTGACAGGTCCTTAGTTTTGTCACACGGAATAAACACTGAAAGTTTTCGCCTTCCTTCTCTTCTGTGTTTTTGGTCATCAAATCTATCTTCTTCTCCTTGTCTTTAATCACTTCCTCCTTTAATTCTTGTATTCGTTGTCTAAATAATTTACTTTCTCGTTTCTTACTTTTTTCTCTCTTTATTCCTAATTATATTGCGTCATTTCATTTATTTCAAACATTTCCCTTTTTTTTCTCTTTCTTTAACCTGTCTTTATTTAGCTAACTTTCTTTTCTTTTTTTAGTACACGATAGGATGTGCGTTGTGGTACAGTGGATATCGACTCGGAACGAGAAATCGGGGAGCCGAGTTCGAATTCCAGTTGAATCCATTGTATTCACTTACGAGCAAATACCCTTTGCGAAAGGTATTAATCCGTCTCTTCCTTCCAGTTATGGGTTAAATAGCAGTACAGATTGGGTTCTATAGCCTTGGTCGGCAACCAGTCTACCGCAGAAATCCATGACAACCTACTGCGGGATAATCTTCTGCCCAGTTCGAGACGTGATCGCCCAAGCGTGTATCACGTGTGGCATTTAACTGATTTATAGCAATTCTTTAACACTTTTCACATTTATTTCCTACTTCGTAGATTGTTATTTTATTTTATTTTATTTTTTAATCATTTCACCCCGAGCAAGGCAGAAACGCCACTCATGTGCAGGGGGTTACATAAATGTAGAAAGATTAATTAGAAAAGAGTGAGGAGTACAAGCTAGTTAGAAAGGAACAATAGAAAGCAGAGAAAGCAGGTGCAATGACAGATACATGGGCGGAGAGAAAGTGAAGATTATACAGGGGAGGGGAGAGAGCTAGAGTCCAGTGGTTAGTAGGTGAGTATTAACTTTGCTTTTAAATTTCTGGAGGTCGTAGCCGTCAGGAAAGCAAGAATACGGGAGTGAGTTCCACAGGCGGGAAGTGCGAGAGAGGAAGCTGCAGGAGTAGAATTGTCGTCTGCATTTGGCTAACCTGACTGTGAATGGGTGGGACCCAGTTGCCAGTCTGGTTGCACGGGTAAACACCTGTTGTTCTAATCTAGATATTTCTTCTTTTTTGTCACTTCTGTTTCTTCGAATTGACTTTTCGATTACTCTCATCTCTGTTTATTCAGGCCTTTCATTTTTAATTCGACTTAAAATATATATATATATATATATATATATATATATATATATATATATATTGTCGCTTTTAATTATTCGTTTATTTTACTTTCACAATTAAAAATTACGTATTTTCTCCCCTTTCATAAAAAAAAGTCCTTTATTTTATTTCTCTCCAACTCTTGATATTTACAAAGTAAAACTTAATACACAGACTTCTGAAAAAATTAAAAGAGACTCTACTGTGATACCTTCGGAGGAAGAGGGGCATTGTCTACATGACTAAAAATTATTCTAAATCTGGCCTTTTGCTAAAGCTTTAATCTAAATCCACGATAGGCAGGACTTTAATACTAAATTTTACCAAATACAAAACAAGAAAACAACCGGATTACACTAATTTAATTTATAAATTAATTCAGTCTATTTTACGGTGTATCAACCCTTCGCAGGTTATTTAAAGTCATAAATTATTTTTAGATTGTAAAATAATTGTTGGGAGATAACAAGAGTTTAGTGTTGCAAGTCTTAATAAATAACCCAGAGCTTGGAAAGAGGTAGTTTCATACCTTTCTCTAGGGTATGTGGGTAAGTACACCACCAGCCATAATTATAAGGCCACCCCAGTGTTTAAAAAATGATGTATTTCATACTATTTTTATTATTTATTGCTAAGCGAACCATTGTAAATGAAAATAGAATTGTTATTTTGTTAATACTGTACAATAACATATGCATCAAATGAATTTATAAATATTTAATAATTACCTATACTGCAGTTTCGTCAATGAAAGAATGAAGAAAATTTAGGGTGGTTCGGACGAATTCATCTTTGTTTCTTTACCTTGTAAAATTTTGCAAAGTAATAATAACAAAATAACCATTCTAATTTCATTTAGCATTATCCACTTAAAAATAGCATGAAATACACCATTCCTTAAAAAAAACTGGGATTACATAATAATTATGGCCGGTAGTGTAAATATAACGAACCCAAAGAAAATTGGAACTAGGCTATAAGACGAACAATTCCAATAACACACTGCTTATTTACTGGTAGCCGACATAAACTGGAAAATCAGAGCAAATTTGGTATGACTTTAGAAATTTTCTCAACTTTCAGTGGTCCGCACGTGGTAAGATTGAATTTTCTGCTAATTTATTCTACCATATTTGTTTTTATTCATTTAATTTGGGGACTAAATTCTACTAAATTGTTGGTTTAAAGGCCGTTTCGACTTTTACTGAGTTGAACTTAGTAAAAAAAAAAATATTTTATTTTCACGGCTATTGAACAGGTGAAGAGGCCCATCCCTTGTTTTCTGTTTAGGATATGGTTTCTCTTTTCCAATCTTTTTACTCTTTTTTTATTTTATTTTATTTTATTTTTCAATTGGAGTAGATAGACTAAACTATCGCCTGGTTCACACTCCACCCACGTCTATTGAACTGGTGAAGAGCCTCATCCCTTGTTTCCTGCTTAGGATGTGGTTTCCGAGTTTTCTCTTTTCCAATCTTTTTACTCTTACGTAGCCCCCTGCGCATCAGTGGCGTTTTCGCCTTGCTTGGGGTTGATATGATTTAAAAAATTCCATTATACTACCCGCACATCTAAGCTTACAGGACATAGCATTTTGATGTGTTCACCCATTTAGGTACTGGTCGACATTGCTTAGCTTCGCACGAGAAGTGGCATACTGAAGTTACAGGATTATTGCTAAATTCATAATGAAAACTAGGGTATGATGTAAAAGCGAAGTGTGAAAAGAGTGAAAGTGGAAGTGAAAGTAAATGAAGATTATGAGAATAAGGAGAATGAATAATGATTGATCCCTGACCTGAAGATGTTTGGTTTGGTTCGTTAAAGTGAAATTGTTGGGGAAAGAAACTGACTTTCGAATGCGAAAAGAGATGACTATGGTTCGACTTTTTGAAACGAGCGTAATGGCATAGCATCAAAAGAGTGGATTATTAGAATTAAATAATAGAGCTCAACAGAACATCTGCTAGGTATTTTTGTGCATTAAACCTGAGGCAGACCCGACAAGGTAAGTCATGCAACTTCTCTCGAAAAGGAACTCCAATCAGTGCTTAACTGCGATAAGAAATGGCTAGTAATTTATGCTTCAAAACTTAACTGCTTTTATTTAATCATCCTAGGATCTTTTCTGCTTTCTATGTGCTTTGTGGTTCAGTGGATACCGGCCCGGAATGAGAGAGCTGAGTTCGAATTCCAATCAAATTCGTTGCATTTACCTACGCGCAAATACCCTTGGGAAAGGTATTAATCCATATCATCTCACCAGCTACCTGTCAAATAACAGGACAGATTGTGCTTTAAAGCCTTGATTGGCAACCAGTCTACTGCAAACAGTAATAGCAACCTAGTGCGGGATAATCTTCTACCTAGTCAGTCATGTTTTTTTTCGAGATATGATCGCACAAGCGTGTATCATGTATGGCACTTAACTGACTGACTGATCAGCATATCTAATGCTTAACTTAAGAGAGCAACAGTCTGAGCCTTCTTCACATCACGTGTTTCACTAACAAATTGTTTCCTCGTGTTAAGCACGAATTTATTTCGTTTTGTTTTGGAAAAAGGAGCGTTCATTCCAAGCTCTCACAATACCACACACACACACACACACACACACACACACACACACACACACACACACACATATATATATATATATATATATATATATATAATGAGCAGATTTATTTATAAATATGTGCATACTTTTAAACTATAATTATCACACACACAAATCTGTGAGTGCGTTTGTGTGTGATAATATATAGTTTTATAATTTATGCACATATTTATATGTAATCCGCTGAATATCATAAATAGAGAATATATATATAATGATTTATACTTAGTTTTTGGTCCTAATAAGGTTAGACCAGAGGTTTTAAACTGTTGTCCGCGGACTAAAATCTATCTAAGAACACTCGCAGACGCTTATAGTGCAAGGATACGATATGGGGTCCGTGGATTAACTCATCACATGAAATTCAAAGTATAAAGTAAGCTTAAAACCAGTTTTTATTATGTTAATGCGAAACTATAAGCTACTTTTTAGTAAAAGTTTATGTATAAATTTGATAACCGTGAATAGTGGAACCCTAGACTAAAACTTAAAATATTAGAGAGGTCCGTAAGTCAAACATTTTGAAAACCCCTGCGTTATATTATAGAACTTTTCAATATTTTCGATTTATTTCGCTACCCAAGTTTCTACCTTGAGTGGTATCTTCAGGCGAAATAACTCGTTTAAAAATGGAATATATATATATATATATATATATATATTGTATTCTTGGGCAGCAACCCAATTTCATCAATCTGTCAATGCGTTTCACTCTCATATTTTCTCATAACTAATCTATTTTCATATTTATTCACTCACTCACTAACTCCCTCTTTATCTTTGTACCAGTCATTCATTGAATTTTATTATCTCTCACACTCACTTTTTTAAAGAACTTGCACTAAAATTTCTCACTTCTTCTCCCACTCTCCCCCTTACTTACTTATTCTGTCACTAACAGTATAGCCCAGCATTACGTGAGTGTAACGAAAGCTTTAAAACTAATCCATAGTCCTGGAGCTCAGACTCAGCCTAAAGAATATTTGTGTGAAGTTTGGTGAGAATCGGATAAAAATTGTGGGTTTTTATAAAGGACATACAGACAGATAAACAGACACGCACACGCAAACATCTTGGATTTTATATATATATATTATCGATTTTCTGCACTATTGTAAGAACTGCAACCTTGAAACTTCTGAATATTGTTTCTTATGTCTTTGTCTATGAGTGTATCAAATTTGATCAAAATCGGACCACTCCTTTTATAACCTGACTTTTTTCGATTTCGATATTTATCGGGGGTATCTCGACACAAAATCTATCTAAGAACACTTGCAGACGCTTATAGTGCAACTGTGTAATTTTTCAAGAAAATCGGTTCAGCAGTGTCATAGTCTATACGTAACGGACACACACACACACATACACACACACACACATATACATATACACACAGACAAATTTCCATTTATAAATAATGTTTAGATATTCGTTGTACACTTTTTTATTTATCTTTGTCTGACTTTACACAGAAGCCTTTAGTAATTCGTTTCTTCTGTGTTCAACGACTCACGTTTTGCTTGTGTTTGTATGCCTTTAGTTATCTCTCGCAGTAACATGGCCAGATCTACAAGAAAATTAAAAATCATGCTCCCTTAATTGTTCAGTGTGCTATTCGGAGCCACCCAAAAGACCAGTCCATTTCTAAGTCACGTCGATAGCATTGTATCCGACGAAGGGCACCAATGCACCGTCTCAAGGCATCACGGGAAATAAATCAAGAAACAAATAAATAAAATCGACGACACAAATGTCTATAAATTTAGCGGAAGCAAGAAGACGTTGAAAAGACCGCCAGAAAAACAAATACAAGAATATGTGACAATTTATGATTAGAAAGGTGGATTCTATCCTGACCAGTCGGTCAAAATGGCCGGCACACAGCACGTAAAACGGATGAGAAGAATGCAGAATCTATTGAGACTATTCCCCGGCAATAACCGTTCTAGGGACAGCTTATTGTGATTTAGCAAGGAAGACGTTAATCACATTTTAATCTCATAGACTCCATCTATTTTCTTCGATTTTCAACACACTCGCATATATGTGTGTATATTTATGTGTTAAATTTCAGATATAACTACAGCCAGGCATATTTAAGTGCCATATGTGGTACACGCTTTGGGCGATCATGTTTCGAAAGACTGGGCAGAAAATTATCCCTCAGTAGGTTGCCATTGCTTTCTGTTGTAGACTGGTTACCAGTCAAGGCTATAGAACCCAATCTGTCCTATTATTTAACCCATAACTGGAGGGAAGAGGAGCATTATTAACTTTTCCAAGGGTATTTGTGCGTAAGTGAATGCAAGGAATTCAACTGGAATTTGAACTCTGCACCCCGATTTGTCGTTCCGAGTCGATATCCACTGCACCACAACGCATATCCTACTACATCCTAACTACTGTATATATGTAAAATGACAACATGAATAAAGATAAAAGAAACTTATCTTAGCCCACCCGTTTTGTTGTCTGATGAAACTGTTTCAAGGTAATTTAAAGGATTTTATTTTGCAACAGGTATTTATAAATATGTACTTATATATATATATATATATATATATATTAGGTTGTATAATTTGCTAGCCAGTTATTATTTCAGTCAGTCAGTTAAGTGCCATACGTGATACACGCCTGGGCGATCATGTCTCTTTAGATCCATAACTGACTAGGTAGATTTTACCGCAGTAGGTTGTTATTTCTTTCTGTGGTAGACTTGTTGCCATCCAAGGTAATAGAACCAAATCGGTCCTGTTTTTCAACCCAGAGGGAGGAGAGATATATCCTCACCTTTCCATAAGTTATTTGCGCGTAAGTGAATATCACAAATTCAAGTGGAATTCGAACTTTGCTCTTTGATTTCTCATTCCGAGCCGATATCCTTTACACCACAGCACACATAAGCGTAAATTACAGAGAGTAATAAGCCTTAATGTTCTGAAGAGGCATGGCATTTAGAAGATGCACCATCTTAGTTTTACACCGACAAGTTTGTCGGATTTTCCGCTTTCGTGCTGACCTTCGTCAACAAGTTTGTCGGATTTTCCGCTTTCGTGCTGACCTTCGCCGTAACCTCGTCTGCGTATGCGGGGTCTACGAAGAATTTTACTTTAGTTTAATTTCTCACAGTAAAAAAAAGCCTTATGCCACATCATGTCTATGTGGGGAAACTCGGGTTAATACTGAGTTAACAAATATGTGGATCTTAATCACGATGAAAATCTCTAAATATTACCGAAAATAGTAGATTGCATTGGAGTCATGTTAAAGCGTCAAATTCGTGATTTTAGTAGCATATTACATTCTGCTGGACATTTCGGAATCTTGTTTTGATTGGAATAATAGCCAAACCATTTATGGCTGAATAGTGAGTCTGATCCTCAAACTGTGCTCCATAATTTATCTCTTGTGTTACATCTAAGCTACAATTACTAAACTGCTAGAATACTTCGACATAGATGGTTCGTAAGCTTATCTCGTTCGATCACTTTAGACTGAGTAGAATATTCGATATTCACTATGCTCCATACATTCGCCGTAGTGCTGCACCTCAGCTACACTTAGTAAATCGCTATATTTCTCACTCCTGGGCACTTCATCGTGGTGTAGATCAGTAACGATCAGTAACGATTGAGTAGAATGTTCGATACATACTGGGTGCTACATAAATTTGGCCTTCTGTAATATTTCATATACTTTTAGTAAATCGCAATAATTCTAACCCTTGAACGCTTCGACGTGGTGTAATGGTTAGCAAATATATCTCCAAGTCATTTGAAAAAGATTGGCGTGCTGGCCTTCTACGCAAGCTAAAGGGCTATGGTATAACTGGACGATTGTTTGATCGAATCCAGTCGTTCTTTTCAAATAGTGTAATGAAGGTTGTATTGAACGGACATGCTTACTAATATTCAGACGGGAAATTCCTGGCCCTACACTGTGAGCCTATTACGTTATGGATTTAATGTAGTCATTCCACTTGAGGTACGCTGATATAGTCGGGCCGATGAGACGCAGTGTTATGCTTTCAGGTAGACCAGCTTAATCCATGCTAATGGAGGATAATGTGTGTCTGTCAAGGCTCTATTTTAGATCCAACGCTTTTTTCTGATAGTCATCAAAGATCTCCCTACTGTAATCAGATCCCAGATGACAAAGCGAACCTCGCTGCCTGAGCTTAAAAAGGACCTCTAATCACTGGTGGACTTGGGTAAGTAATGGTTCGTAAATTTTAATGTTTCCAAAACAAAACTGCTATCTTTTTACTACCAAAGACAATCGCTCCTATCCTCCATTAGCATGGATTAGGCTAGTCTACCTGAAAGCAAAACACTGCGCCTCATCAGCCCGACTATATCAGCCGACCTCAAGTGGAATGACTACATTAAATCCATAACGTAATAGACTCACAGTGTAGGGCCAGGAATTTCCCGTCTGAATCCATCCTGCATATATATAAACCTACCATCCGCTCGTACATTGAATACTGTTTCACATCTCTTTGGCTTTTCTGTTATTCCTCTCGGGGTTCTTGACAAAATCCAACGAAGATTCTGTAAAGTGATTAATCGTGAACCCCACTTATTTTCTCAACGACTTAATGTGGCTTCCCTCTGTCTCTTCTACAAATACTTTCACGACTTCTGCTCCGATGAACTTTGCTCCCTGGTGCCCCCTTTTCATGAATTTACTTTAAGCTACTAGACTAAAAACTAGGTTCCACCCTTTCAAAGTGGAACAAATAAAATGTAACCTCAACTTCTACTCTATCAGCATTTTTTTCGCACTTCACCTCTGATAAATTCACTTCCGTATACTTGCTTCTCTGACAGTTACAATCTCCAAGAATTTAAATGTAATTGCCATCACCAATCTCCTTGTTCGCATCCTTTCCCTGAAAATCCTTGTAGCATGTTCTTTCCCTTGTCCACTCTACTCTTTGGCTGTTCTCTCCACTCCAGGGTTCTCATCCTTCTGTTACCCATTTTCTGTCACATTCTGTAACTTGTCCCTCTTTCATCAACATAGTCCTCTTATGTAACCCTCAGTGCACCAGTAGCAGTACTACCTTGATTGAGGTGAAATGATTATAAAAAAAAGAACTTGTCTTGCTTAATCAGTTAGGACTGAATAGTGAGTTCGGTTTTCAGTGGATGCTCCTTAATCTTGACCTTGTGCTATAAATGTTATAATGACTTTTTAAGCTTTGCTTAGTAAATCATTATAACATTTATTCGCCTTCGACTTGGTGTAACGCTAAGCAGGCTTGTCTCACTCGATCAATTACTACGGAGTGGGGAATTCGATCAACACCGCGTGCTCCATTCTCCCGATCATGTGCCACATCAAAGCTACGCATTTTAAATCTCTGTTTATCTCTTCTTGACATATATCTTGTTTAACCTGACAAATGGCTGTCCTTCTGGATGGTTAGCGTAAGATAAGTAATGTTCATCCCAAGAAGTGCCGAATTAGTTTCTTTAAATCAATATCGTGCTCTTATTAATATCCATTATTTAATGATTTGAATAACAATTTAGGTTAATGGATTGCGGTTCTAGTTGAAGAACCGAAGAGCAGGGATCAAATTTCAGTCGAGTTCATTACATTTAGTTAAGTGCTTAATACCCTTGAGAAAGGTATAAATCCATCTTTTCCCCACCTAGGTATAGGTAACTAGCAGGTCAGACTGTATGGTAACCGGACTAGGAGAAAGAAAACTGTGTATTAAAAAATGTGCGTAACCTTGGCAAATCAGATACTAAAGAAATAATCGTTCGCTTTGACTAGATGATCCGGCCGATTTGATTTTTTAATAACAAGCACTAAATTCTGTTGTATAGGAGAGTAATACCCTGCAAAAGTTAAATCTGCAAGTCAAAGAAGTAATTTAAAAAAATACAACACAATTTTCCATTGATCAAATAGTCACATGTTTGAAATTTTTCTGGTGCATATATCTCTGTTAATATCATTCATTGATTTCTGTTTCCCTTACTTTTCAAAGCCTCTATTCGGGAGATTGGATATTTTGAGAAGCGTAGAACCACCTCTTAATTGATGTTATTCCCACGTCCACCCTGACCGAAGATGGCAGCACCTGTTAGCGTTCCAGATATGGGGATATAGTTAGCCACCATTCAAAACATTATAAATATACAAAAACGCATTTTTATAGTAAAAATGGCAGCAATACCAATTCTATATTAAAATTTCCAACAATATATGTCATCTTAAAATAACAAACAAAATATTTTATCTGCATAAAATTGCGTTTACAATTGATGTAGTTGAAGCCAAAAATTTAGATTTTTGCATTAAATAAATAACAGATGTTGATATGCAGCAAAATAAAATATAAAACGAAAGCAAGTCTTCTAGAATCTACGATATACCACTTAGTAGTTAACTTACCGTGACAATAATTCACAATCCCATTATGTCTTTTTCATAACAGTATTTTTCCTACTAATTTAAGACGTTTTTCCTCTGAAGGTATTGTTTCTGTGCACCAAGGGGTTTACAATTAATTACTGAACAGCAGTTATTTATACATTTATAATTTTTGCATTTCAATAACTCATCTACGATTATCGCTCATTCGATAATGAATTGGGGCACGCTAGCTATTGGGCGTGTTTATACGCGCTAAAAAGCCTGATTCCTTCTACCGGACTCTCATGGCCTAGGGGTAGAATCGCCGACTGACGCCGATTCGATCGGATTTTAATCCTGGGTTAGGTAGCAAACGGAGTCTAAGCCGTGCTGATGAGCTGTTATACAGCGAAACAGATCTGTCTGCGGATGACGATAATATATATATATATATATATATATATATATATATATATATATATATATATTTAAAACGGCCAACAAGTAAGATTTTATTTTACCAGTACACTAGCATGTTTCCTTTTTGTTTGAGACAAGGAATGCAAAAATGTTCCATAATTATCAAACCACAGAACTATAAAACTATTTAGTAACTTATAATTTACAATAACCCTCTGGTCAAAAATACGAGAATAGTATTTAAATCACAATATAAAAAGCAACTCGCTATTAGAGGACACTGATTATCAAACAATTCTCTCCCACCATCAAGCTTATATTATTTAATTTTGTAAATGGAGTATTGAATGTTTTTCTCCTGATTTGGTGCTGTATCAGAGTATGGAGTTAATGATTCATCCTCAATTCGTATCTTAAATCTCATAGTATCAATAGCTTCATAGATTAACAGTTAAGATCGCTTTTATTTTTGATGACACATTTATTTTTCAACATAACTTCCTTCGGTTTACGTAAACTTTATTCAATTGTTATCCCTTGAAGCTAAAGATGAAATGCTGCAGAAGAAATTGTTCAGGCCAACTTCCAGCTTTAAACTGTGTACAGGATGCGAAGAAATTCAATCACTTTTGATTCGTATGTTAAGCCACATCAGGCGTCATTCCTGGTAACAAGAAATACAATTTTCCTAGTTAGAAAATGACCTAGCTACAACAATTTACAAAAAGAAGATGCAAAAACGTGCTTTTGTTGACTCCCATTATCTGCCCACAACATTGCTATGAAACGTTGTAAATATTTGCCCTGTAAATGTTACATCAAGAGAAAATGAATACATTTCAGGAAAATATGAGAACGAGCATTTATAATGTAAATTAGTGGTATACGAATGAAAAATAATACAAAAATAAAATATTATACTTTTTGATGTCTTTTCCCAAATTAACAATATGTTGAATGTTATTTCATAAGAATAAAAATTTCGTTGGAAACAAAAAAAGTATACTGAATTGTTATGTGATATAACAGTTACATCATATCGGTCTTGCTATACGACAGCGAATGCAAGACAAGCGCTTCAATGATGAAGAGATTTGAAGCAACAGAGATGGATGCTGACCATACATGAATCGAACATGTGAGGACCCATGACGGTTCAGAGTTTTAGAGAATATTGAAACAAAAAGGATAGTTATGCATAGCATTAGGATGACACAGTTAAAATTTCAAGTGGATACACTAAGGAAAAAGTTTTAGGAAAATCTGATGGCATATTAAAGGCAACTGAAAATCTGGTGACATATTGAAGACAAGTGAAAAGTCGGATGCCATATTGAAGGCAAGTCGAAAATCTGATAAGATATTGAAGGTAAGTGGAAAATCTTATGACATATTGACAGCAACTTAAGAATCTGATGACATATTGAATGCAAGTGAAAAATATGATGCTATATTGAAGGCAAGTGGAAAGTCTGATATGATATAGAAGTCAAGTGGAAAATCAGATGACATATTAAAGACAAGTGAATAATCTGATGACATATTAAAGGCAAGTGGAAAGTCTGATAACAGACTGAAGACAAGTGAAACATCTGATGCTATATTGAAGGCAAGTAGAAAATCTGATGACATAATGAAGGCAAGTGGTAAATCTGATGACATTGAAGTCAAATGAAGAATCTGATGACATACTGAAGACAAGTGTAATATCTGATAAGATATTGAAAGCAACTGAAATATCTGATGACATAATGAAGGCATCTAAAGAATCTGATAAGATATTGAAGCCAACTGAAAAATCTGATGACATTGAAGGCAACTGAATAATCTGATAATATATTGAAGGCAACTGAAAAATCTGATGACATAATGAAGACAAGTGAAAAGTCTGATGATATTGAAGGCAGCTGAAGAATCTGATAATATATTGAAGGCAACTGAAAAATCTGATGACATAATGAAGGCAAGTGAAAAGTCTGATGATATTGAAGGCAACTGAAGAATCTGATAATATATTGAAGGCAACTGAAAAATCTGATGACATAATGAAGGCAAGTGAAAAGTCTGATGATATTGAAGGCAACTGAAGAATCTGATAATATATTGAAGGCAAGTGAAAAGTCTGATGATATTGAAGGCAACTGAAGAATCTGATAATATATTGAAAGCAATTGAAAAATCTGATGACATAATGAAGGCAAGTGAAAAGTCTGATGATATTGAAGGCAACTGAAGAATCTGATAATATATTGAAGGCAACTGAAAAATCTGATGACATAATGAAGGCAAGTGAAAAGTCTGATGATATTGAAGGCAACTGAAGAATCTGATAATATATTGAAGGCAACTGAAGAATCTGATGACATATTGAATGCAAGTGAAAAATATGATGCTATATTGAAGGCAAGTGGAAAGTCTGATATGATATAGAAGTCAAGTGGAAAATCAGATGACATATTAAAGACAAGTGAATAATCTGATGACATAATGAAGACAAGTGAAAAGTCTGATGATATTGAAGGCAACTGAAGAATCTGATAATATATTGAAGGCAACTGCAAAATCTGATGACATAATGAAGGCAAGTGAAAAGTCTGATGATATTGAAGGCAACTGAAGAATCTGATAATATATTGAAGGCAAGTGAAAAATCTGATACTATATTGAAGATAAGTGAATAATCTGATAATATATTGAAGGCAACTGAAGAATCTGATAATATATTGAAGGCAACTGAAAAATCTGATGACATAATGAAGGCAAGTGAAAAGTCTGATGATATTGAAGGCAACTGAAGAATCTGATAATATATTGAAGGCAACTGCAAAATCTGATGACATAATGAAGGCAAGTGAAAAGTCTGATGATATTGAAGGCAACTGAAGAATCTGATAATATATTGAAGGCAAGTGAAAAGTCTGATGATATTGAAGGCAACTGAAGAGTCTGATGATATTGAAGGCAACTGAAGAATCTGATAATATATTGAAAGCAATTGAAAAATCTGATGACATAATGAAGGCAAGTGAAAAGTCTGATGATATTGAAGGCAACTGAAGAATCTGATAATATATTGAAGGCAACTGAAAAATCTGATGACATAATGAAGGCAAGTGAAAAGTCTGATGATATTGAAGGCAACTGAAGAATCTGATAATATATTGAAGGCAACTGAAGAATCTGATAATATATTGAAGGCAAGTGGAAAATCTGATGATATTGAAGGCAACTGAAGAATCTGATAATATATTGAAGGCAAGTGAAAAGTCTGATGACATAATGAAGATAAGTGAAAAATCTGATACTATATTGAAGATAAGTGAATAATCTGATAATATATTGAAGGCAAGTGGAAAATCTGATGACATATTGAAGACAAGTGAAAAATCTGATACTATATTGAAGATAAGTGAAAAATCTGATACTATATTGAAGATAAGTGAATAATCTGATAATATATTGAAGGCAAGTGAAAAATCTGATGCTATATTGAAGACAAGTGAAAAATCTGATGCTATATTGAAGACAAGTGAAAAATCCGATGCTATATTGAAGACAAGTGAAAAATCTGATGCTATATTGAAGAGAAGTGAAAAATCTGATGACATATTGAAGACAAGTGAATAATCTGATGATATATTGGAGGCAGGTGGAAAATTACAAATAACTTGAGCTTGAGTTAATGATGGAACAAGCTTTAGGTGAAATAAAAAAAAGGCAAAATTTATTACGAGCTACGAAGCGCAAGAAAATTGTAGGGAGCCATGATCGCTAAATTATTGAAACCCCAAGGCACCCAGAGAGTTATCCTGATCTGGTTGCAATGCTGGAATGTGTGGTCTTTTCTTTTAACGCTACTAAAACATCACACTTTCACCTACAGCCAAAATGAAGCGTTTCAAGAATGTTTTGTGTTCTATTTTTACAATGATATTCACTCTGCACAAGGCTCACGATCTACTTAATATAGAGCCTTACAGTGTAAGAAGCACATTTTATGTAGAGAATATAACGGTTAATCTTAGACTTGAATTGGTTATAATTGTATATTCTTCGTAATGCTTCCACAAAGAAGCGGTTCGTGGAATGTTGCAGTTCGTTACTATGCGCGTTGAATGGCGTATCTTAACCCTAGGGATTAAAACTAATATCTATGAAATGCATAAACTATTCATATTTCATACCTTTAAAATAAGAAAGAAAAAGCATAAAATGTATTTCCCAAATACTAACTACACAGAGGCACGAGGCAATGACCGAGCTGATTAAAGCTTGTGAATTCAACGAATTGTGTGTTTTCAATTCCTGGCTCTAGCAGTGTGTACTTTCACTCAAAGGAAACGGGCGAGCAATAATTGAAGAGTATGAAATAAAAATAGGAATTAGCCTAGATTAGCTGTAAAACAAATAAAATGTGAAATGAAATTCTGCTCTATCAGCTTCTTTTCTCGCACTTCCCGCCTGCGGAATTCCCTTCCGTTTACTTGCTTCCCCAACAGCTACAATCTTCAAGAATTTAAATGTAAAGTCAATAGTCATCACCTATCTCACTAACTTGCATCCCCTCTCTCTCATGCTCCCTTCTCCGTCCACTCCACTTTTATCAGTATTCTCATCCTTCTCTTACCCACTTCCTGACACCTCCTACAACCTGTCACTTTCACTCATAACTTTCCTCCTATGTAACCCCCTGCAAAACCGTAGCAGTAAAATGCCTTGCTTGGGTCGATATGATTATAAAAAAAATATCTATAGACATGAAGAAACGAGAATGGTCTATAGATTAAATAAAAGGTTAATTGCAGAATTCCCTGTTGAAATAGTCCTCAGAAAGGCTGACGGTCACAGCGGTCGAAATATTCTGGCAAAAACATCTAGGACGAAGACAATAGACCGAATAATGTAAATAGAGTAAAAAAAAATAAAAGATAAATTACTTAGGCATAGTTTATCTAAACTTATTTACAAATGGAACTGTGTGTGTGTGTGTCCGTTACCTATCGAATCCGAAACGGCTGAACTGATTTTCTTTAAAATTTACACAGTTGAACTACAAGCGTCTGCGAGTGTTCTTAGCTAGATTTTGTGTCGAGGTACCCCCGATAAATATCCAAAATCGATAATCGAAAAATCGGGTTATAGAAGGAATGGTCTGATTTTAATCAAATTTTTTACCCTCATAGACAAAGGCATAAGAAACGATATTCAGAAGTTTCAAATTTGCAGTTCTTACAATAGTGCAGAAAATCGATAATATATATATATATAACAGGCAAGATGTTTGTGTGTGTGTGTGTGTGTGTGTGTGTGTGTGTGTGTGTGTTTATCTGCCTGTATGTCAGTATTTTTTTCAGCCCTTTTATTTTAGTTTTTGCTCCGTTTTCGTCTCTAAGTAGGTATAATTGTAGTTCTTAGTCTAAGACACGATACCATTTACTCAGAAGACTTATTTAGCCTTCAAAATTCAGTTTACGACGAAAAAAAAACTTATTTGATATCGATACCAGGAAATCAAAATTTGACTTTCATCCATTCATTTTTCTTTCAGTCTACGGTTTCGCTTTAACTGGAAACAACTATTGCTTTTTAGTCTTTCGTGCCAACGTCCAAAGAGTGTGAGCTCCAGCACAGTGGATTAGTTTTAAAGCTTTCATTACACCCGAACAACGCCGGGCTATACTGCTAGTCCTGTATAATCAGAATATTCAGTTTCTGGAATTGTTAGAGGGTCATCCTTTCAGGTGTTGCTAAAATTTTAGCCTTCGCCTGTAATATTTAGTTAAGATTTCTGGGCTAAGACCTATTACTAATATGAAAACTATACAATGTGACATTTGGTTTGTAAATATATTTTTCCTTTGATTATCTCATTGCGTCATTTCCTCTTTCATTCGCATTGGTTAGTATTGGCTCATTACTTCATCTAATTTACACTCGCATAATTACTTGGACATTTCAAACACTTCCTTGATCTTACAACACGATTTTCTCTCTTACATTTATGTTGACTCAGTTATTTTCACGAACAAAAGTGTCTCTTTTCCGATCGCTCTTACCATTTTGGTACAAACGTTTACATCCACAAAACCATTTCTCGATCTCATCGACTATTCTTCGCCACTCATTTAAAACACGTCAATTCCACACGTCATTTCTTCCTGCTATATATATTTTTTTTTTATACATTTTCACGTTTACCCCTTTCATTTGCACACCAGCCCAACTGATTTTCAACAATCCTTATTGACACATGAAATAGCACATTGGACATTTTATATCTGCCAACAGTCGCAAATGTTCTGCGAGGTTTTTTTCGTCCCCTTTTAATACGAGGGCGGGCGACCGGAATACGGCGGAAATTGTCGAAAATTGCAGCATTGAACAGTGGGAAGACTTGGACACGTAACGAGGCGTCCCCGAACATCTGTTTGAAAGGCGCTGCAAATGGAGTTGAAAAAGAGGAAAAGGACAAAAAAGTCGATAAATGGAAATGTGTGTGCTGGTGAGGGTGAATGTCAATACACACCAGATGATAAAACCAAAGACTTATCGAATTTCTCTTCTTTATTTTGCTTTCAATATTCGTTTTATTTCATTCTTCTTTTTTTTTTTTTTAACTGGAATGTTTCATTTTGCAATTATTTTCCGTTTTTAAAATTTCAGCATCATATTTGTTTTCTGCTACAGCATTGAAACCACCATCATTATTTTTATATAATATCAGCTAGTCAGTTAATTGCCATACGGGATATACGCTAGGGCGATCATGTCTCGAAAGAAACATGACTGACTGAGAAGAAGATTTTCCCGCAGTAGGTTGTCATTAATTCTGTGGTAGACTGGTTGCCAACCAAAGCTACAGCACACAATCTATCCTTATATTTAATTTACAGCTGGAGCGGGGAGGCGTAAATAAATGCAACGAATTCAAATGAATTTCGAACTCGAATATTATGAAATATAGAATTTTAAGTCGAATAAAATCAAATATCAGTGCCATCCGTGATACACGCTTGAACGATCATGTCTCGTGTGAGACATGACTGACTGAATAGATGATTTTCTTACAGTAGGTTGCCATAACGTTCTGCAGTAGACCGGTTACCAGCCAAGGTTATGGAACATACTTTGCATCTCTATTTAACCCATAGCTGAAAAAAATAGATGGGTTTAATCCTTTCCAAAAGGTATTTGCACGAAAGTGAATGCAACGGATTCACCTCGAATCCGAACTCCTCTCGCCAATTTCTCGTTCCGAGCCGATATCTACTGCAGCACAACACAATCTCTGCATCACAATGCACATCCACATTATGAAATAGAGATATTTTAAAATCATGATCATGACCATCATCACCATTACCATCATCCTAACGAAAACAAAAATACATAATTATTCTGTTTGGTTAATAATTATCATTTTCTTTCTGTGGAGATAGTAAGAGTATACCCAGATCATTTGTGAATATCTATGCTAATGATACAATGGTGTACGGGTTCTCCAGATAATCGCAGCCGATCTCTCCTCTGACTTAGTTGTAACAGCTCAAAGGGCTGCTTACAATTGATGCCTCGAAATCTAATCTAGTGAGAATCGGTTCAAGAATAATAACCAATCCAGATGAACGGATGTTTCCTCAGGTAGACCCCGTGCATTGAGCACCTGTTGGGAACAGAGCCCCCTAAAACAGTTACATAAGTTTCATCGCTAAAGAGTCTTGAACAATGTTCGGTTCCCTGTACTGCTCTGGTAAGTTCCTGATTCCACGTGCTATCAACTACATTTAAAAGAGCCAGTTCAGGCCGGAATTGGATAACCGTTCCCGCTCGGTTTTAATTTTCCAGTGTCGATAAAGTTCAAAAGTGTCTGCGCGTGCTTGTGAGTGACAAATGAAAATCACTTTTTCTCAGACAAAACGTCTAACGCTTCCAGCCAGCCTATACCTATGCAAAGTTTTCTTTTTCTTCTATGTTCCGTGTCTCTTCAGGACGTAGGCGATTATGGCTCTCCACATCTCCATAACCATGGTCGCTCTAAAAACCCCTTCTTCTGTTATTCCACTCAAGCCCCGCTCCACCATCCATCTGTTCAAGCCCATTAGGTATGTCGTACATTGCTTTCTTTTGTCTCTCTTCCCCACTATTCATCCCGTGAGCATCAGGAATCCAAACCCTCCTTCCTCATTACATGCCCCAAAAACGTCAGCTGTCTTTTCCTGATGTTAAGTATTA
Organism: Ascarosepion bandense; assembly: GCA_037127315.1. Taxonomy (NCBI): domain Eukaryota; kingdom Metazoa; phylum Mollusca; class Cephalopoda; order Sepiida; family Sepiidae; genus Ascarosepion; species Ascarosepion bandense. Next base: position 4,903,957 of record JBBBDQ010000872.1, on the reverse strand, counting down.
GTTTTCTTTTTGTGTCCATCCTGTCTAAAACCTTGTCACTGATCGCATGTCCGTTCATGATATCCGTCAGTAGAATCACATTTCGCAAAATGATCAGACAACCTAAATTCCTTAATTCTACCAATTATTAACGTAAAACCCGCCATACTACGCATATCGTAAGGAAACAACCCTAATTCCTTTAGTATTTTATTCTTGAGAAGTATTGAGCTTGAGTTTGAGTTTTGTTTAACGGCATATCCACATCTGTGGGTTATTTAATGCCAAAAAGATGGGGGTTGAAGGTACTATTTTAATGTTCGGTTATAGTGAGAAGGTTGATTTTGTCAAATTTTGATGAAAATTTTTGTTTTATTTTTTATTTTAGAAAACAGAAGATTTTGTATCCAAAAATGTATTTCTGGTAATATATTTTTTTCTTCAGAAATGTATAATGACAATTTTTTTTTTCAAAAATATGATATGGTAGCAACTTCTTTCTTCAAAAACGTATTGTTGGTAATATGTTTTCCTTTAAAAATGCATAATTTTTTTTTATAAAAGTCTATTTTATGTATGTATTTCTATAAAAGTCTATTTTTATACTTTCGTAGTGCTTTGACCCTAGTTTGGTGTTAACTATTTGTCCATAGATTTGTCCATAGATTGGACCCTAACAGGTGCTACCACTCCTGGTCAGGGTGGACCTGGGAACAACTGCAATTAAGAGGTAGTTTTATGCTTCTCACAACCTCCAAAATCAGAGGCCTTGATTCCGGATGCAGTTTACCGTCATGTCCCAGATCTTGAGATATAAGTTACACTCGAACAGCTTCTTCCAGTGAATAGAATGGATGCTTTCCTGATAACTACAGTCTTAACCTTTTCAAGAGTAGTTTCAACAGTTAACTTATCCACACACCCGCAAGAACTATTAATTTGTAATCCTTTGCCTCGACTGAAAATTTGTACGGGGGGGTAGAAGGCGAAATAAAGAAAACGTGTAAAATAATAAACAATCAATGTCCCTAACTTAATGATAAACGCTTTTATTTTAATCAATATATGTATGTCAATAAAAAAAATGTAGCCAACGAAGGTAATGAGAGAGAATTAACGTGCAAGTATGAAAAAAACCCAACACGCCGCACATATATTAACTTTCTGACCTGATCACCACTTGACTTATCTATTTATACGCGATACCTTGGCCATCAGAAAAACAAACGGATCTCAATTTGTTAAGTACTAAGTATTTCGCCTGAAGAGAGTCAACTTTAGACTCGAAACACGTGGAGCGACACAAATACTATTATGGGTACTTAATATATCATAAAAAAAGCAATTGATATCAATAATAATAACAACAAAAAATCTACACAATAAACAAAACCTTCACGGCTTCTCGCACTTTTTCTTATATATATATATATATATATATATATATATATATATATATAGTGTTAAGTTGTTATTATACTTGTAAGATTGTTGTTTATTCAGAGGTTTACTGAAAAGAATATTCTAGCAAGCAGTGTTTTATTGTAAAGTGTTCGATATCGATATAGATGTAGAGCATTAATAAGATTAATGTGGTAAATTTTATCACTTAACTAGGACTTCGAAGCTTCGTGTATATAGATAGATAGAAGCAGTGAGAGAGATCAAACAAAACTTTGATCTTATGAATGCCTTATTTATCAAAAGTAACTTATTTAAACAAAATTCTTGAGATGGTTGCTGTCGATCCTTACCAAAATATTAAATTTGCTCATGGATTTCTTTTAAAATGTTGCCTTTCCAAAAAGATATATATTATTTCCAACATAAAATACTTTGCTAAAAAATACTGACAATTCACGGAAAATGTTATTTTGAAATTTATGTTAAAAGTTATTTTTAAACTTTCGTTATTTCAAATGAATAAATAAAATAATTTCCCGTTCTAAACTAAAACAAAAAGATAAGTAAATTATAAAATTAATCAACAATAAAGAATTGCAACATTTAACTTTTTTATAAAACTTTAAATTCCATCCCATAACATCCTGAAATAATTACGCAATTTTCAGTTAACCTGAAGTGTATTCATGAGCATTCTTAGATTTAAATTTTCTTTAAAATAATGACATTTTTGCCTGTGTATATAAATACTTATTTCAAAATAAAATCTTTACATTCGACTATATATATATATATGTAAACTATTTAGTAATAATAGATAGTGCAATAAAAAAAACATTTACAAGAACCCTTAAGAAAAATTTTGGTTGATAATACAAAAATCCTATTTAAATCACAATATTAAAGGCACTTTTATATAAGCGAACCAGTGTTTATCAAACAATTTTCCCTTTCCTCATCCTTATATTTTCTAACATATGAAATGGAGTTTTGAAAGTTTTTACATAAATAAAGACAGACACTCATGCGATGTCCAGCCGCGCGTATCGCGTGATCGTTTTAACAACTCCACTTTTCAAAAACACAAAAACTTACATTACAGTCAAACATAAAGATATAATAACAACCCCGAAAAATAACATTCTTGAAAATGGCCAGTGTAGTGGCTGAACACGATTTGGAAATTAAAAAAATATGGAATATTTTTTCACCCCTTATCTCTAACAGAAATGAATGATGTAAGAATACTTGAAAAATTAATTAAAAAAATTAATCAAATCGTCCTTGTCGGTCGTTTTTAACAAAACATATTTTATTATATATATATTTATAATCGCTTAGTCGAAAGCTTCTCTGTTAGATCCAGTATGATACGATGGAAATACCAGCTCAAAAGAAAGTTAATAACAATCTCAGGCTAGGGACTTATTTATCAATTGCGTAAATATATTAATTCCGCAGATGAAAATGAAAGACTTGATTTAATATACCCATTTTAAAAAAGATGTTTCATGATTTGATTAGATTTTGAGAGCTTTCTAGAATCTACATGAATGCGGCTGTAATATTCTAGGCGTGGCTAAATGGCAAATTTAAAGATGTTTAAGATCGATTCCAGAGAGAAAAATTTTCTCAAATATAAAACCGAACGTAAGAAAAATATTAAATTCTAACACAAATACTTCCCCTTATCAAACCAAAAAAAATGTTGCTACCACATTTAATACTATAAAAGACTTAGCACAAAAGAAAACAATTTTTTTTTATATATAAGCGTTTCACCCCGAGCAAGGCATTTCACTGCCACTACTACGCAGGGGGCTACGTAGAGTGGAGAAAGGATGATTAAATATAGTAAATGTCAGAGGGTGGGTGATAGGCGGGTAAGGATACCGAGAATGAGGGTTGGGTAGATGAGAGTCTTCTGAGAATAATTGGGAGTTAGTGTGATAGGAGGTGTCTATTGACCCTACATTTAAACACCTGGAGATTGTAACTGTCGGGAAAGCAGAGTTGTGGAAGGGAGTTCCACAGGCGGGAAGCGCGAGAAAAGAAGCTGTTGGAGTAGAATTTACGGTTACATCTTATTTGTTTAACTGTAAAAGGGTGGGACCTAGTTGCTAATCTAGTATCTCGTGTAAATTCATGCTTAGGCGGCACCAGTGATATAAGCTCATCGGAGTAGTAGCCATGAAAGTACTTGTAGACGAGACACAGGGAAGCCACATCACGCCGGTGAGAGAGCGGCTGCAGCCGGTCTGCCAAGTCAGTATCAACCGCGTTACAGATCCTCCTTTGTATTTTGTCAAGAAGCCCAAGGAGAGCAGCAGGGGCACCCGACCAGATATGGCAGCAATATTCAATACACGGGCGGATGGTAGATTTGTATATGTGCAGAATAGATTCAGCTAAAACATAAAGGTGTAATTCACTCAATCACAATTCACTAATTATCGTTAATAATCGTGACAAAAATACATGGAAGAAACCTCAAGGTGTCTAAGTAAAAAAATATATGAACACAATTTTAGAAAATATTACATCAACTGTAACGAGACAGAACACAATTTTTGACAAAAAATGTTACTCTGATCAATAAAGAAAAAGAATTCACAATGACAAAAATATGGAGACAGTCACTAAATTGCAAGTTTATATATACTAAATTTACACTCGGGCTCTTACAAATTTTCATGATTCCTGGCAGAACTTTTATCACCGTGTGGGATATCTGCTAAGAAAAGAGATGACAAAAAAAAAAGAAAAGAAAAAGAAAATATATTTAATTCAAATCGGTAAATATTTTAAATAAAAGAAAATTCTTACTTAAAATATTGCATTCAAATTTTATTTTTAGCTACAATATTTTAGGTGAGAAATTTCTTGCTTTTTACTTCACTAGAATATATTTTTCTTTACTTTTTCAGGATTAATAAGTTGTCCTGTTCATTTCCAGATTTAATATAATCTTAAGAATATTAGTTTTCATGCGCGCATTTTTACATGTAATGCATGATTTTTACAGGCCTTGCTATTAATTTAAGATAAGTTTAATGTTGAAAACTGCATTGAAAAATATTAAAAAGAAAAAAAAACTTATTTGCAAAACATGATTAAAACACAATAAAAAATTGATTATTTATAATTAATTCTGTTATTCAATGCTAAGAAAATAAGTGATAAGCAAAGTTTTATTGACAAAAATAAAAAAAAGATATCATCAGAATTTAAATGTTGAAAACTGCATGCATAAATATTAAACAGAAAAAGTTATAAAGAATAAAATTTATTTTTAGACGCGTTAGTCACTCATTAACTTATGTACTTACGGAGTTCGTCTTATTTTTCGGTTTTCACATATTTTGATGTAGCTTTTTGTCTACTGAATCAAAATCCAAAAATGTTTTTCAAAATGTACGTAAGAAGGTAGCCTATCTAACTCTGTAAACTGAAATTTGGTTGAGAACTTAATTAGTGGTGAAGTTTGAAAGCTGCCTAGATTCACTCAATGTCGGACTTTAGAATATATTCAACCAGTACCGTGATTGAATGATATATATATATATATATATATATATATATATATATATATATATATATATAATTTCTCTCTTTTATCTACAAATAATTTCACAGCTTCTGCTCTGACAAACTTATCTTCCTGGTGTCTTTTCTACACGAATTTACTCGTGCTACAAGACTACTCAACTATGTGCCACCATTTTACAATAAAAACAGAAAAACGTGACAGCCTTTTCTACTTTAACAGTTTCCTTTCTCGCACTTCCCGCATTTAGAACTTTCTTCCGCACATTTGCTGTCCTGATCGCTACAATCTCTAAGAGATTATGCGAAATGTCAATTGCCATCATTTATACTCTTGATTCCTATCAAGCCCTTATCCTTTTAACGACATCCACTCTATGTTCTTCCTATTTCTTTCGACCCTTAACTTTTGTAACCCCCTGCATACCAGTGGCAGTACTGCCTTGATTGGGGCAAAACGATTAATATAAATATAGATATGTTGATTGTTTAATTACTTAATTTCTGATCATAATAAGATTAGACCAATGCATATTTGTATTAGAAAGTGTTCAATACAATTATATTGTAGAACTTTTGAATATTTTTGAATTAACGAGTTATTACGCGACCTAGTTTTCTACCATGAGTGGTGTTTTCAGGCAATTTTCAGTAACTGATTTTACCGTTTGTTTTTAAGAATGCTCTCGTAACGGCGCCTTTCTTTAATTTAACGTTCGCGTGGCAGGGAATTTTTGAACGCACAAATTATAATTTTTTAATTTTTTCATGGTAGAAAACTAGGTCGCGTAATAACTCGTTTACAAATGGATAGAAGTAGAATCGCCGACTGACGCCAATTCGGTCGGGTTTCAATCCTGGGTTAAAAGCAATCGGAGTCTAACGTAATGATGAGCTGTGATACAGCGAAACAGATCTGTCTGCGGATGACTATATATATATATAAGTTCTCTAACATTTCTGATATCTAATCCTACGGTTCTGTTGCTTCAGCCCTTCAGATAGATTCAATTTCACTAATGCCCGTTTCACGAAAGTTATCTCAGTGTCATTGTATGGGATCTTTTTACTTTTTTTTATATTGAATATCCAATTTTTCTCTCAATCTTATCACTAACATAGGCCTTATCATGTTCTTCAAAGATGGGATTCACACAGATAAGCCATAAATAACGATGCAGATATATTTTCCGACTTTAATATTATTCTAACATTAAAAATACTATAATGGACCTCGTTATCACAAGATTATTACGACCAGCATTTAAATGACGTCGTCACTGGTGCTTATATCGAAGTGAATTTTATCTCTTTCTCCAAGTTTCCTAATCCGAGCTTCAGATATTTTTTACTTAAACCCTCACGATCTTTTTTTGTCTGCGATCAAATATTTCCTTTTGTTTTTGACGATTTCTACCCTATCTAAAAGAATTTTCTTGATTTCTGCTTTGATTTTTATACTGTCGGAATGCATTACCGTTTTGACTTGGCAAACCGATTACTTAACTCCGCTTCGTCGACTTATTGCTTGTTCTATATTTTTTATTATATATTTTCTGATATTTTCAGTTCGTTGCAATACACGATTGACTGTATGGTGATTTTCTAAGCGTATTTGAAATGTGGTATAAGGTCGCGAGTATGCGACACCCAGTGTGCTCAGTCGTAAGTGATCTAGCGAGACAAGTTCTCTAACCATTACACCACGTCTAGGTTTCCACGATTGCTTGTATGAATGAAATTTTGATTAATACCTGGGTCATGCTAATTCAAGTATTCTCTTGTAATACAGGATCGAAAGATAACTGCTGGAAGATTGTGTAGTGTCAGACCTACATGTAACAAGGATATTTTTCTTTTAATATTATTGCATAGACCTTATTTTTTATGAATACCCATATTTGATTCAATATAGGATTTGAAACTGCCTCGTCTAGTGGAAGCCGTCATAGAGCTGACGTGCCTTGAACACTCTGCTACGAAGATTTTCCTGATCCACCAAAGCTCACATATTTCTTTCGAATTATGCCGGAGGCGCATATATTTCTAATAAAATTTCCCGAATATTTATAGATGCAAATAAATACAGTGTTTAATACATAAAACATAGCATCTACTCAAATATGGGTATGTACTAAAAATAGCGCTTAAGCAATAAAAATAAAATACGTTGGATTAGTAAAGGAAAAATACATTTCTAAAAATATTTGTTCTTTGTAAAATCATTATTCAACATACTAACGTTTCAACTGTTCCTGAATACCTAACATTGGGAGACAGATAAATACTTGAATTGTTAAAGCTGATAGTATAATAATTCAGATGAAACTTTTCCAGCGTATCGCAGGGGGATAATTTATAAACACTTTCTGCGAAGTTTAACCTGCGTGGCTGCAAGAAATAGATTTGTCAAAAGAATAGTTTTCCCTTGACACAGTTATTCTTTTGGAATACCTTCACTACCTCTTTTCTTCTTCTATGTGCTTGTCCTTTCAGAACGTAGACGATCCACGTCTTCCTATCCCGGGTTGCTCTTAGCACGCTTTCTCCTGTAACACCAGGAAACCCCCATTCTGTAATCCACCTGCTCAGGCTCATTAAATGTTATCTGCTGCTTTCCCATGTCTCTTTTTCCTTCTCTCTGGCCTGTTAGTATTATGTTCTCCAAGCCCTCCTTCCTCATTGCATGTCCTACAAACATTAGTTGTCTCTTCCTGATGCTCAATATTAATTTCCTTTTCTTGTCCATCCTTTCCAAAACCTAATCATTGCTCACTTGCTCGGTCTATGTTATAAGCAGCATCCTTCTGTAGAACCACATTTCAGTTGTTTCAAATTTTTCCTTCTTTTTTGATGATATTGACAAGCTTTGAAGAACTGACATCACATAGCAATCTAATACTATCTCCTTTGTTTTGTAGTGAAAGTTTCCTGTTTCTACATTGACTCCTCCGGCAATGATTATTTTGGACTAATTTGGCAATCATTTTTAGACTACCTTCCATATCTCGGCAATGATTATTTTGGGTTACCTTCACTACCTCGGCAATGTTTAACGCTTTATAAAAGCGAATATTAGAATTAGACTCTTCCCCAAACATATGAAAGCAAATTTATACATTTTTTGTTCAATGAGAATCTACTGCAAAAATATTGATCACTTTTTCCAGTGGATTGGGCACCTAGAAATGGTATAATGGTTACCAAGCTATTCTCACTCGAATCATTACAATTTAGTGGTGAGTTCAATCCTCATTGGGTGTCCCATACTTTTGGCCTTGTGCCACATTTAAGTTGCGCTTAAAAAATCTCTTTATCCATTGGATTGCATTATTAGAATAATAATTTTATAGTTACCAAATTCTAAAAGTGTGAGCTTTAAAATGTGTACCAAATAATAAAATGGAACTTTTATCATCTAACAATTTATAAAAAAATGAATATAAATATAATTTTTATTCTTAAACTTATAAGAAAATAAAAAAAATATGTGAACCAACGATAATAATAACTTTTTTTATTATTTACCATTTTTTAAGTTCGAATCGACTGCTTGTCAATGTTGTGCAAATCATGCCAAAAACACAATTAGTTGAACATTTTGTGGGCTTTTATAAACTTTGAATAACAAGATTTAATTTCAGATTTATTTCTTTATAAATGATAAAATTAAATATTTATATTTTTATATTTATTTTTTAATTTTTTAATAATCATTTTACTTCAAACAAGGCAGGACAAGCACTGGCGCGCAGAGTGTTACAGTGAGAGAAAAACGAGGTACAGGGGATGTCGAATAAAGGTTAAGGGAAGGATGGGAATCCTGGAGACAGAAGATGGCAATTGACGTTACTGCTTGTCAATGTTGGGCAAATCATACCAAAGTACAGGATTTGGTGAAAATTTTGTGGGCTTTGAATAAAAAGATATATTTTCAAATTTATTTCTTTATCTTCGTGATGAGAAAATAATTATTGAAGTTACAGTTATACTTTTAGAGATTGTAGCTATCAGAAAAACAAGTAAAT
>JBBBDQ010000872.1:4752500-4890000 GCA_037127315.1 Ascarosepion bandense | reverse complement strand
TATATATATATATATATATATATATATATATATTTTATATATATATATATATATATATATATGCTTTAATATATATATATATATATATATATATACTATATATATATATATATATATATATATATGCTTTAATATATATATATATATATATATTTTATATATGCTTTAATATATATATATATATATATATATATATTTTTATATATATATATATATATATTATATATATATATATGCTTTAATATATATATATATATATATATATATGCTTTAATATATATATATATATATATATATGAATTGTAATCATATACGGATCAAATATGGATAGGAATCCAACAGAATGATAGGATAAAGAACAAATAGCAAACGCTTATGAATCTAACATGTTTCGATTTTTTAAAAACTTTATCAGAGAATTAGATATGGAAAAATTTTCTGGTAATAATGCTTACTAGAAACTCACCCAAGAAACACACACACACACACACACACACACACACACACACACACATATGCATATGTACATTATCATCCGAATTCTGCATAGACAAATTAAAATTGTAATGCACGCATACACATCAATTTAAAAAAAAACGTTGCTTGACTCATAAAAGTCACTTGAAATCTGCTTAACCTATAAAAATTAGCACAAATATGAAATAAAGTATCAGATAAATCGAAAATAATGACAGCTTACAATCATGCAAGTAAATTTTTATTGGCTCGCAACAAGTAATTTTGCCAGTACAGATACAGACATAAGATTCTGAAATGAAACACCTAGATTTGTTGCCGGATGAATCCGCATTTGTAGAAACTGTCGTAGCGCAAAGTTTGCTGTATCAAATATATATATATATATATATATATATATATATATATATATATACATACGCTCTCACACACTGATTGAGCACTTTGGAAGAATTGTAGACTTTGAAAAACAGTAGCTACTCTGGCATCGCTCATTCTATAATGAATTAGAGCACGCTGGCTATTGGACGTGTATAATAATAATGTATACGCTAAAACGTCTGCCTTCTTCTGCGGAGCACCCATGGCCCAGAGGTAGAATCGCCAACTGACGCCAATTCGGTCGGGTTTCAATCCTGGGTTAAAAGCAATCGGAATCTTACCGTACTAATGAGCTGTGATACACCGAAACAGATCTGTCTACGGATGACTATATATATATATATATATATATATATATATATATAAGAGAGAGACAAAAATTGTTGACATTTTATAACTTTTATTTCGCGCATGCGTGTTGCTTTTTTGTTTAAGGATAGTATAGTAATCTCAGTTGGGTACCTACTGAAAGAAAAGGGGCCCTTTGACGCCATATACTCTGTTAGACATTTGGAAATAGCATTCTATATTGCTTGGTATTTACGACGGAAACACGAACATTTCAAAGAGTTTGGTTGTAAATCTGAAGACAGTGCATTGAATTTGGAAAGAGTTGCATGAGCCTAGTTGTGATTACGAATGTCTTTAAAGTTATCACTAGCGATAGCAAACGTTATACGTCCATTCCTCTTCTCGAATAGCCTCATACTCAACACAGGCAGCTACATCAATTACCTTGAAGAATTAGTGCTGTCTTGTATCAAGAGGATTGCTACTGTAAGTCTCTCTGTCTGGCAACAGTGATACTGCGATCACATAACTCCTTACATCTGACAATCTAACTCCCCAGACTGCAACTCCCTGTATGGGAAACAGCTGAGCATGACCAACAAAACTCTTTGTAATACCAAAGATAAAGTGAAAGAAAACATTATATCAACATTCACCAGCTTAAACGGAGATAGGGCCCCGAACAGCTGCAGGAAATTCCGAAATCGTCTAGAGGCCGAAGTTAAAGCTAATGGCGATTTCATTGAATAAATTTACTCTTTAATATTTCAAAATATGTTTGTGTAGTTTTGGTAAATATATCTATTAAAATGAGATGTCAGTGTTTTATTTTTTGATATGTCCAGGAAAGATATATATATATATATATATATATATATCATTCGAGGTAATTAAGCAGTTTAGGCAAATGTAACCGGGTAGAACAATCGAATGTACGGTACTCGTCGTATGCGGCACCCGGAGACATAGTTAATAGCCGAACACTTCTGGTGAAAGACCAACAGACCTTTCAATCTCTGTACCTCTCTCTCTCTCTCTCTCTATATATATATATATATATATATATATATTATTTTCGTAAAGTAAAATTTTTCAAGGAAATATTCGTTATTGACTTATGTCAGTCAATATGTCAATGAATTTGCGGTGTAGTGTACACCAGGAAGAAAAATTTACAAAGTAGACTAGATACTCCTCATCGTAGAAATTTTGCATCACAATTGTCAATTTTTATAACTGGCTTATGTTTTGAGAGACTGAACAAGAAAAATGTTCAATTAACGGTAGAGATAGAAAACGGTAAATGAACAAAATTGATAAGTTTCAGAAAGATTGTTAATTCAGCGGGACAGCAAGAGTTACTGTGTTATTTATTGTGTATTCTGGCCCAAATCACAGTCAATGAGTAGTTCCAATGTCAGCCGTCATGTTAAAAATATCGTCATGAACATACTCAAGTTAGAAGTCAAATTTTGTTTAGGTATGAACTTAAGGTTGATAAATTGCATGTATTTACTTGGTTTTCTTGTTCTCCATAAGATGTCCACCTTTCACGGAACGTTTTGTGAGATTCTTCTAAGAATTCATCAGTGCAACCACATCTTTGATGATTCAAATCGTTTTTTCATTTGTATAGAAACAAAATAAACTAATATCTATATCTATAAAAGTGACGAGATTGGACGTTGTTTAAGTATTTGTTTGTTTGATAGATTCCACTTAGCGTCTGCATTTTGCGTCTCGCTCGATGAGAGTTACGCTCAGATGTAGTTCAAAATTTAAGACCGCGAACGAAACCTCGAAATTTTCCAGGAAGCCAAAATAAGGGGCAGAAAAATATATATTATTCCCCCACAAAGTCAGGGATCAGTTTATGTATTGATTATAATATAGAATCGACCACCCCACTTTATATTATCTGTATCTGTATATGTTACACCTCCTCCCCCACCCTAATCCAATAGCGACATTCTACATTGTTATCTGTCTATATCTATAAAAGTGACGAGGGTGGACGTTGTGTTAGTATTTGCTATGTAAATTCTTCATATGTTTTTAATTCTTATTATTCCTAAAACTAACCGAGTGAAACCGGACTAAATTACTAGTAATCTAAACTCATATAATAAATGGAAATTTGTCTCTATGTGTGTTTCTGTGTGTGTGTCTGTGCGTGTCTGTCCGTTACCTATAGACTCCGAAACGGCTGAACCGATTTTCTTGAAAATTTACACAGTTGTACTATAAGCGTCTGCGAGTGTTCTTAGCTAGGTTTTGTGTCGAGGTACCCCCGATAAAAATCGATAATCGAAAAAATTGAGTTATAGAAGTATATATGATCAAAATTGCATTCAATCATGAAACAATATATCACCGTTTGGTTTTGAAATCAGTAAATATATATATTCCAAATATATATTTCCAAATACCTATATATATATATTCCAAATATATATTTCCAATTTCCTAATATATAATATATATATATATATATATATATATATATATATATATATATATAACGCCTGAAGAGACAGAAGGGTTGAAATTAATGTAGTGTAATGGGCTGATCTTCCAAATTAGAATATCTAAAAGATCTATGTATCAAATATTTATTTTAAATATATATTTAGCACTTTTTGATACAACTGTTTACTGATCTAATTTGAAACTGACCAATAAGTCGTTAATATATATTAGCATGCACCACACAAGTACCCTTTCACGATCCCTTAGGCAACATTTATACACAAATAGATGGTATTGCGATGGGATCTCCTTTAGGCCCCCTCTTTTCTTATTATTATATGGCAAATCTAGAAAATAAAATAATTAATGACAACAATAAACCCTCTATATATGTAAGCTATATAGATGACATCTTTGTTTTAGCTAAGAATATCGATCAAATTAAATATCTTAAAAACAAATTTGAAAGGCACTCCGTCGTCAAATTTACATTAGAACTTAATATTAATAACAAACTCCCATTCCTCGATGTATTCATTGATTCTAGCACACATAAATTTACTACTTCTCTATATAGCATAAATTCGTGTCTTCTTAATTATAATAGTGAATGCCCCCAACGATATAAGTTAGCTGTTATAAAAAACTTACTTCAACGCATACAAATGATATCTTCTTCCAAATCTATATTTTATAAAGAATTATACAACATTAAGCAAACGCTAGTCAATAATGGATTTCCTAACTCCGTTATTGATCAACAAATTAAAATGTATCTCAACAAAATTAACAATAGCTCTAACAATAATGATAATATTAATAATAATGGTTTACATCAAAATAAACATAACACTATTAACTTATACTATTGCAACCAAATACATAATAATTATAAACAAGATGAAAAAACTCTCAAAAACATAATACGTAGAAATGTTAAACCAGTCGAAAGTAATAATCAAATTAAACTCATTATATATTATAAAAAGTTTAAAACAATTGACCTCATAGTCTATAATAACCCAGCAAGCACTAAACTAAATTCTTTACAAAAAACCAATGTAGTGTACCAATTTACATGCCCATTCAGAGATTGCATCTCTGATACTAATCAAAAACCTAGTACATATATTGGTTTTACCACAACCACGCTCTACCGTAGACTTACATGTCATCTTTCTGATCAGAGTACTATTAAACAACATTTCTCTGAAAAACATAAACATGTATGTAATATCAGACAGATTTTGGTCAACAATACGGTGATCCTTACTCATACACACAGTAAGAGAAACCTGCAGATATTGGAGGCCATGCACATCAAATCAAAACAACCAACACTCAATAAAATCAACTTTAAAACAGGAAATAACATATTACATTGCATTTGACTACATGGTTTTGTTGTCTTTTCGCGCTATCCCGCGGTGTGACGTCATAAAACCGCATCGCAAACTTAAGAACTGCGTTTATTATTTTTGGTAACTATTGCCGTTGCCAAGCGGAGTTTTATGTCAGCACAAAGTAAAATCGTCGGTGATGGTGGATTTTATAATATTTCAGTTTAAACTACCTCTCTGAAGATGGCTCATGTGAGCCGAAAGCTTAGAAGAAAACCAATAAATAATTATCCAAAGGTTGGAGAATTTTTGTCTTTATTTTCAACTGAAATTAAAGCAAAAATACGACGTTTAGAACGGCTCATGATTAAATATAATAGACATTCATTGTCTCTTATATTTAATAGCATATGTCTAGAAAAAAAATATATATATATACTTGATATTTCAGACCGGCATCGGCCTTTCATCAGAAACAACTGATTTTAAAATTTAAACTAGAAGCGTTCATCGCGAGAGCGTTCGTCGAGTGATGCTTACATCACGTGACGTAGAAAGCGATAGAATGTTTTAATATTTGTAAACGTAAATCTATCTCTAATAATACTTTTAAAGGTTGTTTCAAAGAAAAATTTTTAAGTGTATCTAAAAAATGTTTAACTAATGAAATATTTATAAAGATTCAAAACACCTAAGTCCCTATTTAACCCTAGCCTATATGTATCTAATTTTAAAATCCAGTATTTTTCTTTCTTTCTGCGTGAGTATGTAGAACTAAAATCGGGATCTATCAATAAACATTTGCAGTTTTCTAATGTGTGCCCTGGTTGATTGAAGTGTTCAGCTATGGGCGAATAAGGGTTGTTTTGGCGTATGCTGAGATTATGGTTATCGAAACGGAATCTAAAACTGTTTCCAGATTCACCAATATATCCACTATTGGGACATATTGAACAGAAAAAAAATATATTATATTTTGACTGTCACAGGTGAGGCGTGGTGGGTGTAATTTGATGTTAGTGTTGGGTATAGAAAATACTGCATCGTTTACTAAATGTTTGCAAACTATACAGCGAGATTTGTCACATTTGTAATTCCCTGATAGGTTTGTATTTTTTAGATATTTGGTAGAAGTGAGAATAGCTGATAGGTTGGGTGTTTGTTTCATTGCATTTATGGGTGGTTTATCGAAAATGTCTTTAATTTTTTTTGTTTGATTGGAGGGTCTTGTCATCATTTTTGAAATTTTGAATAAGTGTGTGAGAATTCGGTTGTTGTTTTTTCTTTTTTGTGTGTGAGAAGTGTGTTACGATTTTTGTAGATGGTTTTATTTGGTGCTTCTTTTATTATTTTTATTGAATATTTACATTTTAGAAATTGCTTTGTTAGGTTGGTAATATTGTATAGAAAATCTGATTGGAGGGTCTTGTCATCATTTTTGAAATTTTGAATAAGTGTGTGAGAATTCGGTTGTTGTTTTTTCTTTTTTGTGTGTGAGAAGTGTGTTACGATTTTTGTAGATGGTTTTATTTGGTGCTTCTTTTATTATTTTTATTGAATATTTACATTTTAGAAATTGCTTTGTTAGGTTGGTAATATTGTATAGAAAATCTGGATTGTCTGAGCATATGCGTTTGATTCTTAGAAATGAGCTGTATACGATAGATTTTTTTAATTTAAGGGGATGACAGCTGTTAAGTATAGGAATTTATGTTGGTTTGTGGGTTTCTTGTATAGACTGGTGGAAAGTGTATGTTTGTTTAATTTTATCATGACATCTAAGAAAGGGACGGATATGTATGACTACTACATGGTAAATTTAAATTTATTGTGAAAGTTGTTGCAGAAAGTAAAAATGATTTTTAATTTTTCTAATCCATAAGTCCATAATAAGAAATTGTCATCAATGTATCTAAAATAATGTGATGGTTTATATTCTGAATTGTCTAGTATCTTCATTTCTAGAATGTGTATAAAGATATTGGCATAACTAGGTGCCATTTTCGTGCCAATTGCTATGCCACTAATCTTTAAATAGTGTTTGCTGTTGAATTTAAAATTATTGAGTTAAAATTAAATTTATTAATTGGCATATATCTGTAATTTGGTTGTTAGGTAATTTGCTATTACTAAGGAACTCATGGCAAGCTGATACTCCTTCAACATGTGGAATGTTCGTGTACAGAGACGTAACATCCATCGTTACTAGGATTATCATTATCATCGCTGACCAAGTTAATGTTTTGTAATTTGTTGAGAAAGTCAGTTGTGTCTCTAATATAACTAGGTATGTCAGGCAATAAAGGTTTTAGGATATTGTCTATGTACCCAGATATAAGTTCTGTGAGGGTAACAATACCTGATATTATGGGTCTGTCATGTGGTGTGATATTAAGGGATTTTGAAATTTTATAGATCTCTTCATTATTTGATTGTTTAGTATGATGTGGGTTGGATGAAGAGGTGTTAGGGTGTTTTTTCTTAAATGATTTTGGTGAGTTTATGCAGTTTTGGGATAGTGTAGGATGTTGCTGTTTTAGGGTTCGCAGGAATAAGAGAATTTATTTTATTTTTTATGTTGTGGTTCAGGTATTGAATGAGAAGTAATAATTCTATTTTGTAAGTGCTAATCCCATCTAGAGGTAAGGGTACATAGAATCTGTTATTTTGAAGTTGTGATTCTGCTTCTTTAATATAGTTCTTAGTGTCTAAGTTGGTTATAGCTCCGCCTTTATCGACTGGTACGATAATTATGTCTCGGTTGTTTTTAAGTGTATAGATGGCTTGGTGTTCTATTTTGGATAAGTTGTGTTTTTTTATTTGGTGTCCTTTGTTTTTTAAGAAGTTATCCATGTGTCTTTTAAAAGTTTTATTAGAAATACATTTACGTTTACAAATATTAAAAAACTCTATCGCTTTCTACGTCACGTAATGTAAACATCTTTCGACGAACGCTTCTAGTTTAAATTTTAAAATCATTAATTTCTGATGAAAGGCCGAGGCCGGTCTGAAATATCAAATATATATATATAGTAATAGAAATAAAAAAAATACTGTCAAAAAAATACATTTTTAAACTTACAATTTTTAGTAGTTTTTCCTTAGACAGTATACGTGGCTCATTATTATATATATATATATATATATATATATATATATATATATATATATATATATAAAACAGAACACACACCCAGGTTTCGAACACACAGGTCTCTACAGGCAAGCCAAATGGTTGCCTAAATAGAACCGTGTTGTCGAAATCTGGGTAGCAATAAGTGGTGTGTGTTCTGTTTTTTAACATGTTGTTAGCTCTGCATATTCAGTTCATTTGTGTTGTGTGTGCATTAATCACTTTTTTCGAAGCATCGTCTACTGCTCTAACCAGTCACTATTCGGTTAGTACATATATATATATATATATATATATATATATATATATATATATATTACACGCAGTAACCTTTTGCATTTTATTGGCTTTGTTGCCTTGATTGGGAATGATTGAAAACATAATTAACAATAGACTCAGACATCTTTTAACTGGATTCATAATTAACTTTTCTTTGTCCGTTACAAAACCTCCTCAGTTTTTACCCAAATTTAAAATCATATTTTTTTTTATCTTTTGTCTGAAAGTTCATAAAAATTTCCTAACATTCTGGCATAAACCTATCTTTAATCAGTAAAAGAATGATGCTTGCATATGACATACATTTCATGTACGAAGTTTATCTTATTTTAGTCAGGCCACTACTTTATAAAAATCATTTACTTACAACAACCAGCTTTCTGATTTTTTTTCCCTTACTCGAATTCTTCGTTTTTCTTTTTTTTTTATTTCGTGACCATAGTAGAACGAAAATATACGTCTCTACAAAAGACCGCCCATTTTTATTTATGTTTTTTTTCTTCCTTTTCTCATCTATTGACTCCTGCTCGCCACCTATCAGACAGAGAAGTCGCTTCGAAGAATTCAGAAATGTTTTTACACAAAAGATGCGGATAGATGTTGCCTGAGGCCCAAAAAAGGGTGAACCTGTGACCTTCACCTCGTGCCCTGACAGAGGAAACTAAGGCGCCTAACATCACGGACCTCCTTAGAGCTTTTCAACCCAGTTAAGACAGTGTCACGAATAGGTAGAAGAGAGGACGTCACGAAATGGTAGTCTATGAACTATTAGGAGATAGGCAAAAATATATACTACAAAGGTATTGCAGAATTTAAAAATTCGCCAATGTACTGATTATACAGATGATAATATTTTCTTTTATCGTTTCACCCTAAGCAAGACGATATTGAAGTGAATAAAAAAGAATGAGAAATATTTAGTAGGCAAGAAATGAGGAAAAGGGAACAGGATTCAAGCAAACAGAAGATGGTTATTGAGGTTGCATTTAAATTTTTGATGGTTGTATGTATCAATGAAGTAATATATCAAAGGAAATTAAACAAGTGAGAGGTTTTTTTTAATCATGTCATTCCAACAAGGTATTCCACTGCCACTATAGCGCAGGGGGTTGCATAGAGGGATTGGGTATGGGAAATGTCAGAAGGAGGGTGATAGACGACTTAGGATGCACATAGGGAGAGAGTTGGAGAGAGTGGGTGTGAGTTAGTGTGTTAGGAGTTGTCTATTGACCTTACATTTAAACTCCTGGAGGTTGTAGCCATCGGGGAAGCAAGCATGCGGTAGGGAATTTCACAGGCGGAAAGTGCGAGGAAAGAAGCAGATGGAGTAGAAATTGAGTTACATTTCATCGGTTTCACTGTAAAAATTGCCAATCTAGTATCTCGTGAAAATTCACATCTAGGGGACACCAGTAATTAAATTCTGCAGAGATACTGCAGGCGAGAGAAAACTTTACAGCAGAAATTGCCGTTGCATTTAGTTACTTCGGCAGTAAAATGGTTAGGAAAAAAATCACTGAAATCGAGATGCTAGTTCGAGATTAGGTCCTTCAAATGTGTTATCCGTTACTTTCCACTGTCTCTTTTTCCCTCTATCTGGCCTATTAGTATCAGATTCTCCAAGCCCTCCTTTCTCATTGCGTGTCCCAGGAACTTCAGCTGTCTTTTCCTGATGCTCAGTATTAATTTACTTTTTCTTTCCATCATTTCTAAGACCTCAACATTGCTCACATGCTCGATCCATGATATTCGCAGCATCCTTCTGTAGAAACATATTTTAGTTGCTTCCTTGGATGACGGAACGAGGATTGTATGGTGTAGCAGAAGGCGTGCTCAGAGCCACCACGGACAGGGGAACGTGGAAAGCCATGATCGCCTACGTCCTGAAGGGAAAGGGCACATAGAAGAAGAAGTTCAAGATTGATTACATGACATATCGTTCTTTCGATTTTGTCAAGAATCTCGAGATATGCAGTCTGGAGCAGCCTTTGAGATTTGCAAAAGAAATCACTCGACCGGCAGTCGAGAGCGAAGGAAAAATTCATATTACTCTACTCTAAACAAAAAATAAAATTTTCATTAAAATTTTGGAATGTGTTAGAAAGGATTTAAAAATTTTACAAAATAATAACAACAAAATTTGATTTTTCCTCTTAATAATAGCATAAACATATTGATGATAAAAAATTTTTTGAACCCTTTAAACATCATGATATGCTGTTTTTTTTTTTTGGCAATTGAGTAGAGGTACCTAATCTCGTAGTTTCTTTCTTCTGTTTGACTACAACTACTATCATTATAAAAAAACAACAAATCTAATTTAAAAAAAAATTACTTGTATAACTTTTTTGGTGCGTGGTTGAATGCAATTTTTTTTCTTTCAAATGTTCATTTTTACTTTTCGTAAGCTAGGAGGTAATATACATGTTGAGTCAAGGATTATATTTTTCCAAATTAATTTCTCAAAACCTGTTAGCGTCTTTATTCTGGCAACAGATACATTTTGGTTCCACTCTAGAAGCGTTAATTAAACGAATGTTTACACTGACCAGGACGATAAAAGCGTTACAGGAGCTTGTCAATCTAAATTTCATTTGTCAGATCTTGCTTTGATGATTGCAGGATGTTATTGATTTTTGTTTAACCACACATTTTGACGTAAATCAGCTCCATACATAAAACCAGAGAGTTGAGTATTGTCATTGTATGTCATTCTAAGTAACCTGTGAATGTTCAATGACAAGCTTTTGGGTTGTAAAAGGAATCAGATTTCCTTTTTCTATATTTGAAGGGAAACGTTTCATTGCGAGATTTTTAATCAACCGCGGGCGAGTAAAGCAATTAACTATTAAGTTTTTAATCGAGTTAGTCTATCGGGCGAGCGAAATCTCAAAGACTGGTTTAGAGTACCAGATCAGTTATGGAAGCAGTATTCAGTGCAGAGAAGAATGCTAGATTTACACATGTCCATGATAAATTCTAGAACGAAGCAGTCATCTTAATTTCCTTGCAGCTGAACTAAAAATTGATCTGCTATACTAGCTCCTCTTCATATGAAGAATAAACGTGGGCCCAAAAATGTGAAGACTATTGCTTTGTTGGATTTTAGCATCAGCCAAGCAGGCAGAAAAGATTCATATAATGATTAGATTAAATCAGATGTGTTTTGGAGGCCTTAAAATTTACAAATCGTTTCTTGTTCCAGTTAACCACAGATTAAAAGTCCTTTTTAAGAGCTGCTGCCACGCTTACTTTTTCCGGTCTGTCGGATTTGATACTAACACATGCGTAAATGTTTGTCATCCGCATAAATACCTATTTGGTCCCTGATACACCAGAGAGACTATTGATCAGAAATCCAAGCCAGGCCCAAGGATAGAGCACAGGGTGGCCCCACCTTATTGGAAATGATGAACATGATTTGCCAGAAACGAATCGATGAAACCAAAAATTCTTCCCTTGGCACTTGATCTTGTTTAGATGATCTGCATGCCAAACACTACCAAATACAGAGATATGCAGAGGAACATCCCGAGGTTCGTCATTCGCTTAATAAACAAATTCAGTGATGGCCTTACGTCTACGTTAGGCCTTAGAAAACAGAATCAATATTATTTATTCGGAAAGGTGTTGTGCAAAGTGTTGTGCAAGTGCTTAATTAATATATTAGAGCCTCGAGAACTTTGATAAAAAGAGTAAAAGACTAATAGTAATAATTTGAAGGACCGGATGATTACGTAGATTTATTAAAAACAAGAACTGCAGAGGAACACTTCCCCTAGCTGAAAATATATAACATTCACATCGATTTTAAAACTGGAAATAGATATTAGTTAATCATATTTTACAATATGTCGAAACTTAGGTAATTTAATAAACGGTCTTAATAAGAGTATATAAGTTAAATAACAGGATAATTTGGGTTCTATAACCTTGGCTGGCAACCAGTCTACCACAGAAAGTAATGGTAACCTACTGCGGGATATTCATCTGTCCAGTCTGTCATGTCGCTTTCGAGACATGATCGCCCAACGTGTAACACGTATGGCACTTTACTGACTGACTGAATAAGAGCAAATCAGTCAGTCAGTTAAGTGGCATTCGTGATACACGCTTGGGCGATCATGTCTTCAAAGAAACATGACTGGGCAGAAGATTATCCCGTTTTTTTTCGTATTTATAACTGTTTTCGTATTTTTCATTTTGACGAATTTTTTATGAGTGATCAAGTGAGGATCGAACTCATTATTTAGGATTACGAGTCTTGTAACTTATCAGGGAGCCAGGTGTTCTAGAGCCGTGGTAGTAGTGATATGTCTTGGGAAGATATCTGAACGGAGCCCAAATCTCTTCAATCTAATTTAAATTCAGAGTTTCTCTGACTAGTTGCCAACCAAGTCCATAAGACAGAGTCTGTTCTGCTATTTGATCCTAGATGAGAGGAGATGGATTCAGACCGTTCACAAGAGAATTAGCGGGTAAGTGAATATAACTTGACAGGAATTTGAATTTGACTTCCCCATTTCTCATTCCTAACCGGTACCATTACGGCAGAATATATCAAAGAACTCAGTGTCACTCAATAGCTATGACCAAGCAGATAAGACTCGCTAACTATTAACCCATGCCAAACCGTCTTAAATGTATTATTTGATTTATCTTCCTATAATATTCCAATAATTATTGTATTCAACATTTTTTATTAACATTTATCATACTCCCAAAAATCACATGCGTACGTTTTTGTCTTGTAAGGTACATAATAATACCTTCTTCATGTTCTGTGTCCCTTCAGGACGTAGGCGATCATGGACATTCACTTGGCTCTGTCTCTTATAGCTCTCATTTTTTTTCTTATGGTATCACTGTTACGTTCCGCTCCGTCAACCATTTGCTCACACCTAAAAAGTACGTCTCGCTCTGCTTTCCTCTGTCTCCCCTTACATTTATCCGACCTGTGACTTTTAAGTTCTCCAGGCCCTCCTTCCTCATTAGGTGTCCCAGGAACCTAATTTGTCTCTTCCTGATATTTAGTTTCAGTTTTCTTCTCGTTTGTAACCATTCCAACACCTCATCGTTGCACCCATTCTCCGTCCATGATATCCTCAGCATCCTTCTGTAAAATCACATTTCTGCTGCATCAAGCCTCTCCTACATCTTTAATGAGATCGTTCTGCATTCACTTTCATACAGAAGGACAGGTTTCACATAGCAATCCAGCAGTCTTTTCTTTGTTTCTAATGTGATTTTCCTGTCTTTCCTTACTCTGGTTAGGTTCGGAAATGCGTCTTTGATACCTGCAAAGTCAATTATCAGTAGGCAGGTCAAACCAATCGTAACACCATAAGATTGCCGAGATGTGTTGGCAGCATACACAGAGAGAAAAATAGAGGACCCTAGAAAGAGTAGTAAATGGTTGTTTTAATTTGTTTAACGGCATATCAACTCATTATGGGTCATTTTATACCGATATTTACTTTTACAAAAATAATTCCTTTTACAAAAATGTATTGCTGGTACGATCATTTTTATTATTACAATACATTGCTGGTATTTTTTCTTTTTTATGAAATATATATACTTACAAAAACGTATTGCTGGTAATATTTTTGTCTATAAAAATATAATCCTGGTATTTTTTTGCTATCAAAATATATTTCTACACGTTTATAGTACGATGAGTCCTGTTTCGTGGTTTAACTATTTGCAAGGTGCTATCAACCGGGTTCAGGGTGGACCTGGGAACAACAGAAATTAAGAGGTGGTTTTCTACTCCTTAGATAATTATATGCTGTAAATGTTTATAAAATAATCGAAAAAATGAAAAACTATGAAAGAAAGAAAGACAGAAACAAACAAACAAACAAACAAACAAACAAACAAAATGAAAGTGCTAGATCGAGGCCGTCGCTATATATTATAGCGACGGCCTCGCTGAATGCAACATAAGAAAGAAAGAAAGAAAGAAAGAAAGAAAGAAAGAAAATGAGAGTGGTGGATTATATATGAAAGAAGAAGAAGAATAGAGTGAAAGAAAGAAAGAAAGAAACAAACAAACAAACAAAATGAAAGTGTTGGATGCAACATAAGAAAGAAAGAAAGAAAGAAAGAAAGAACATGAGAGTGGTGGATTATATATAGAAGAAGAATAGAGTGAAAGAAAGAAAGAAAGAAAGGAAATGAGAGTGGTGGATTATATATGAAAGAAGAAGAAGAATAGGGTGAAAGAAAGCAAGAGAGAAAGAAAGAACATCAGAGTGGTGGATTATATATAGAAGAAGAATAGAGTGAAAGAAAGAAAGAAAGGAAATGAGAATGGTGGATTATATATGAAAGAAGAAAAAGAATAGAGTGAAAGAAATAAAGAAAGATAGAAAGAAAATGAGAGTGGTGGATTATATATGAAAGAAGAAAAAGAATAGAGTGAAAGAAAGAAAGAAAGAAAGAAAGGAAATGAGAGTGGTGGATTATATATGAAAGAAGAAGAAGAATAGAATGAAAGAAACATACAAAGAAACAATCAAACAAACAAACAAAATGAAAGTGCTGGATACAACATACGAAAGAAAGAAAGAAAGAAAGAAACAAACAAACAAGTAAACAAAATGAAAGTGTTGGATGCGACATAAGAAAATAAGAATGTCTCGAAACAAATTATGAAAAAAGTAAAAAGAACGAAAATGAGAATGGTGAATTGTATAAAAGAAGAAGAATAGCGTGAAAGAAATAAATAAAGAAAGAAAGAATGAAGGAGAATCATGCGTACCAAATGTGAGTAGATAAAATTATCTATTATGAAAGTGAGTAAAACGAACATTATAAAATAAAAGTCGTGCTGTTAAAAGCTTACACAATAGTTAGTTCGAAAAATGAAAGAAAGAATGAAAGAATGACAAAAGAAAGAGACTAAGAAAAAAATGTTTTAGGGTGTGAACTAAATCTGAAGTGCTTAGTTCCATTTTTTAACAAGATTCCTTTTTCGAAAATTAAGCCCATACACTCGATGTCTGATTATTTACGTTTTCAAACTTCCAAGAAATTGCACATTTCGGCAGTCCACGGTTAGATTCGTCACTTGTCAACTAGAATTAGGTTTTTCATACTGATCACCAGACCCGTCTATCAGTTTACCTGTCAGTGTTTTTGTATTGCTATCAACGAAATTGTTCATGCATTGTATTTTGTATGGTTGTCAATGTTAGGTTTATTTGGATGTAAAGAATTTGAAAGAAAATTGCCTATAATAACAATTGTATATTAAAAGCAAACGTTTCAATTTCCGATTTGACACAGTGTCTGTGTCTATGTTACTTGCACGCCTCACAATTTCTCTGGACATAACAAAGGTGCGGCTTTACTGAAGCAAATATGTAAGATTTCTTTGTGTTCAAAGTCGCAAATTTCTTCCAGTATAGAAAAAAATTGATATACATAAAATAAAATCATTTCCTGAAATGAAAAAAAAAAACAACCAAAATAAATAACAAGGAACACACGCAGACAGGCATAGATAGATAGATAGATAGATAGATAGATAGATAGATAGATAGATAGATAGATATGAAAAATAAAAAAGATTGATAGATATGAACCGAATGAGATAGATTGATAGATATGAACCGAATGAGATAGATAGATAGATATGAAAAATAGATTGATAGATATGAACCGAATGAGATAGATAGATAGATATGAAAAATAGATTGATAGATATGAACCGAATGAGATAGATAGATAGATAGATAGATAGATAGATATGAAAAATAGATTGATAGATATGAACCGAATGAGATAGATAGATAGATAGATATGAAAAATAGATTGATAGATATGAACCGAATGAGATAGATAGATAGATAGATAGATAGATAGATATGAAAAATAGATTGATAGATATGAACCGAATGAGATAGATAGATAGATAGATAGATATGAAAAATAGATTGATAGATATGAACCGAATGAGATAGATAGATAGATAGATAGATATGAAAAATAGATTGATAGATATGAACCGAATGAGATAGATAAATAGATAGATAGATAGATAGATAGATATGAAAAATAGATTGATAGATATGAACCGAATGAGATAGATAAATAGATAGATAGATAGATAGATATGAAAAATAGATTGATAGATATGAACCGAATGAGATAGATAAATAGATAGATAGATAGATATGAAAAATAGATTGATAGATATGAACCGAATGAGATAGATAAATAGATAGATAGATAGATATGAAAAATAGATTGATAGATATGAACCGAATGAGATAGATAGATAGATAGATAGATAGATAGATAGATAGATATGAAAAATAGATTGATAGATATGAACCGAATGAGATAGATAGATAGATAGATAGATAGATAGATATGAAAAATAGATTGATAGATATGAACCGAATGAGATAGATAGATAGATATGAAAAATAGATTGATAGATATGAACCGAATGAGATAGATAGATAGATAGATAGATAGATAGATATGAAAAATAGATTGATAGGTATGAACCGAATGAGATAGATAGATAGATAGATAGATAGATATGAAAAATAGATTGATAGATATGAACCGAATGAGATAGATAGATAGATAGATAGATATGAAAAATAGATTGATAGATATGAACCGAATGAGATAGATAGATAGATAGATAGATATGAAAAATAGATTGATAGATATGAACCGAATGAGATAGATAGATAGATAGATAGATATGAAAAATAGATTGATAGATATGAACCGAATGAGATAGATAAATAGATAGATAGATAGATAGATATGAAAAATAGATTGATAGATATGAACCGAATGAGATAGATAAATAGATAGATAGATAGATATGAAAAATAGATTGATAGATATGAACCGAATGAGATAGATAAATAGATAGATAGATAGATATGAAAAATAGATTGATAGATATGAACCGAATGAGATAGATAGATAGATAGATAGATAGATAGATATGAAAAATAGATTGATAGATATGAACCGAATGAGATAGATAGATAGATAGATAGATAGATAGATAGAAAAATAGATAGATAGAAAAATAGAATTGATAGATATGAAGAATAGATAGATAGATAGATAGATAGATAGATAGATAGACAGATATGAAAAATAGATTGATAGATATGAACCGAATGAGATAGATAGATAGACAGATATGAAAAATAGATTGATAGATATGAACCGAATGAGATAGATAGATAGATAGATATGAAAAATAGATTGATAGATATGAACCGAATGAGATAGATAGATAGATAGATAGATAGATATGAAAAATAGATTGATAGATATGAACCGAATGAGATAGATAGATAGATAGATAGATATGAAAAATAGATTGATAGATATGAACCGAATGAGATAGATAGATAGATAGATAGATAGATAGATAGATATGAAAAATAGATTGATAGATATGAACCGAATGAGATAGATAGATAGATAGATAGATAGATAGATAGATAGATAGATAGATAGACAGATATTTAGATAGATATGAAACATAGATTGATAGATATGAACCGAATGAGATAGATAGATAGATAGATAGATAGAAAAAGAGAGATATAGAGAGAGATAGACAGAGAAACAAGAAGAGGAGGTATTTGTCTATATTTCTGAGCTGAGGTAGTATTTACAGTATTTACATTATTCGGACTGTTGTCCTCATCTTTTTTGATATTTATACGACGTTTCAGCCGTTGTACACTCTGACCTTCTTCAAATGCTAGGAAAACGGTGAGGACAAAGAAAAGGACAATAATCCGAATAATGTAAATACTGTAAGAAGAGGAGTTGGTGAAAATTTATCAGCCCGTCATTAACATTTGATGGTCTGACAGATTTTGAGTAATTGAACAGAATGAGAACTTTCCGAATTTCATGATTTTGCACAGATGGAACATTCAGAGAAGATTCGGAAACTGCTAAGGACGGACGCGAACCAAATGTATAACTGTGATATGAGTCGTCAGACAACGTATTTCTTACTTTTCTGTCTAAACTTCCTCAGATATTGATTAGACAATCGAATCTATCTATCTATCTATCTATCTATCTATCTATCTATCTATCTATCTATCTATCTATCTACAAGTATAGGGTAGGTATGGATGGCATAATATTCTTTATCCAAAGAAAAGCTATTCTTAAAAAATGCTCAATACAAAGTAGAGCTAATAATAATTATTCAGAACTTATAACATGAATATGTTATAACATCACTACAAAAGTAGCTATTTTGTTTCGACACAGCTTGTGTCTTATCAAGTGATGAGGTTTATTTCAACTTGAAATAAACCTTATATTCATGTTATAATTTCCAAATAAATACCTTATTATATAGATAGATTGTCACACCCTGTAACACCTTGCTTTTTTTTACTTTAATGTTATTCCGGGAGTGATACCGATAAAACGACAACAACAAAAAAGGGATAGATAGATAGATAGATAGATAGATCAAGGACACAATTCATTTAAAAACGGCATACTGTATTGCTTGGAATTCGCGCCAGAAACTCCAGTACATTTCCGATTGTTTGAGTGTCAATCTGAGGACAGTGCAGAGGATTCGGAAAGAAGTGAATGAGTCTAATTACGAAGGTGTCTGGAGTGATCACTACTGATGGTAACGTTACGCCTCTATTCATCTCCCAATATGGTCTTAGACTGAACACGGAGTCCTACATCAAATTCCTTGAGGACGTAGTGTTGTCCTGAGTCAAGAGGGTAAAAGATTCTGATTTTTGCAACAGTGTCCTATACTATGCCCCACAAGCAGCAAGACATAGTCATTACCTTCAGATAATTTCTGCGACCACATCACCCTTTAAATCTGGTCACCATATTTCCCAGACTGCAAGTGCCTTGAAAATTATGTGTTGGGCGCAATTGAGCTAGAGACAACAAGAACTTCTTATAACAACAAAGACGAATTGAAGGCAAGGATTATGGCAGCATTCACCAAGGAGAACGTTCAGAACAGATGAAAGAGATTCCAAAATCAACTGGAGGCCGTGGCCGAATTCCATGTTGATTTATTGAATGAAATTACTATTGAGCATTTCACTATATTTTTTGTATAATTTAATAAATATATCTGTTAAAACGAGATGCCAGTATTATTATCAGTTTTGCGTTATCTAGATAGCAATTAGTTCATTGCACTCTGTGGCTAGAAGGCATAGATAGATAGATAGATAGATAGATAGATAGATAGATATTAATTTCTCTCACCTATTCTCCTTAAGATCTTCCTTGAACTTTTCATTAATGGTGCCCTTGAGATGCACCAATACACAGTCGGCATTGTGTAGCAATGAAGATTATTTTGAAGAAAATGGATGAAATATCTTTAAAATATAGCATAAAGATTAATGATACCAACGAAAAACAAAATCATGACGAATATAGCGAAAGGACGTTACATCCCGAGAAAAGTCAGTGTCCGTGAATTTAAAGATAATGATTGACCTCCAGATTTGTACAGGTTAAGATCATAGCGATCGAGGAAACATTCTCTTAGGAATCAGTAGCGCAGAACAGTGGTTCACCGAATGAACCTAACTGGGTGGAACTTTTTTCTCACTAAAGAAATGCAACGGGAATGAGACTGGTTTGCTACTATTTCAGTGGAATTGCTGTCCTAGCCATGAAGGTTTTAACTAACGAAATCAAAAAGTGCAGGTCGACTGAGCACTTTCGGCAGAAGTAGCGATAGAACAGCGAGAGGCAAGCCACATCCCGGCTGTGAGAGAAAGATTGCAGGGTGGGAAAATAATTTGTCACCGACAAGGAGATGTTTTTAGACTCTATCGAGATTGGCATTTTTGGACTAGGAAAGCTCATGTCCTAATCTGACAGTAGTACGCCATTTTGGGCCTGCTGTGTCTCTAATAAAGTTAGATGATAGCATGAGGTATTTACATTATTCGAACTAGTGGCTTCATCTTTGTTGCTATTTGTACGTTTTTTATGTCTAAATAATATTCGATTTTAAGAGCAGAATTACAGCGAATAATACAAACGTTATAATCTAGATGCAACAGAACCATCCTTGGCATTTCCATATCAGAGATGACACAGCGCAAGACACCATAAAAAGATACAGGCCAACTAGATGTCTTTATAATAGGGACATCCTAAAATTCATAAGTTTCGGTAAAGTCGTACTGTGGAAATAATGCATTGGTAACATCAATGATTGGACTTGACGATCATCCACAGATACTCAGACATTGCCACTCAATCGAGATATATGGAGAGAGCTGGTCTACTTCACATCTATTTATCACCACACTCACCCAGGAGACTGATGATGATGATGATGATGATGATTGAAAATGGGTCAATATTAATTGAAAGAAAACGGTTGATATGTCTGTTTCATCATACGACCTTACACCGTAAATAGAATTTTGCAGATTAAATTAAACATTAATTTATAATAACAAAACTAATGAACGACTGACTATGCGTTTTTATTCTTTTGTAAATTTAAAAAAAAATTTGTTTCTTTCTTGCAAAATAATTGAAAATTTAATAAAATTACTTTTAAAAGATATGATATCGTTTCTTGGTGACATTCTTTGAACATAATTTGGCGCAATATTATCCAATATCCTTGTCAAATGCCTATATGTGAGAATCATGGAATTCATCTGGCAATGGTAATGATTTCTTACTGTAAATGTTTTGTATACTCTTAAAAATCTTTTACGAGGTCAATATACTGGTTTCAGAAACATCTTTTAAAAATTAGACATCCTGACAACAGCACCTCGTAAATCAGTCAGTTAAGTACCATGCGCGATACAGGCTTGGGCGATCATGTGTCGAAAGAGACATGACTGAATGGGCAGAAGATTATCCCGCAGGAGGTTGCCATTGCTTTCTGCGGTAGACTGGTTGCCGACCAAGGTTATAGAACCCAATCTGTCCTATTATTTAACCTATAACTGGAGGGAAGAGACGGATTAATACCTTTCCCAAGGGTATTTGCGCGTAAGTGAATGCAAGGAATTCAACTGGAATTCAAACTCGGTTCTCCGATTTCTGCGTTCGATATCCACTGCGCCACAACGCACATCGTTAACGCGAAGCAGAAAACAGTATTATCTCCTTTGCGCTAGCGAGATTAAAACATGCAGGCATGGCATAAAACAGTATATACAAATATATTTGATATATTAAAATATCAGGTGGATACACACTGCGTAAAGAAGAAGGCGAAAAACAAGAAAGAAAGATGAGCTAAAAGAAGAAAATAAAGAGATAAATGAATATGAACGAAAGAAAAATTTGCAGCAGTACATAGCATTTATCATTACGCAGTGGGCAAGTGTTAACAAAACACATGAACTGAAGCATCGATCCAGGCCGAAGTATTTCCTGCGTTACCTATAAATGCACATTAATGACTGATAAGCATTAAACTACAAAAACCTACACAAATACGCTGGTCGACTGACAATTTCGATATGTTAATAAAAAGTGTGTAAGAGGGCGTAACAGATAGATAGATAGATAGATAGATAGATAGATAGATATGAACACACTGAAGATAGATAGATAGATAGATATGAACACACTGAAAATAGATAGATAGATAGATAGAAACACACTGAAGATAGATAGATAGATAGATAGATAGATATGAACACACTGAAGATAGATAGATAGATAGATATGAATGAATGAAGATAGATAGATAGATAGATAGATAGATATGAACACACTGAAGATAGATAGATAGATAGATAGATAGATATGAACACACTGAAGATAGATAGATAGATAGATAGATATGAACACACTGAAGATAGATAGATAGATAGATATGAACACACTGAAGATAGATAGATAGATAGATAGATAGATAGATATGAACACACTGAAGATAGATAGATAGATAGATAGATAGATATGAACACACTGAAGATAGATAGATAGATAGATAGATAGATATGAACACACTGAAGATAGATAGATAGATAGATAGATAGATATGAACACACTGAAGATAGATAGATAGATAGATAGATAGATATGAACACACTGAAGATAGATAGATAGATAGATAGATATGAACACACTGAAGATAGATAGATAGATAGATAGATAGATATGAATGACTGAAGATAGATAGATAGATAGATATGAACACACTGAAGATAGATAGATAGATAGATAGATACAGAACACACTGAAGATAGATAGATAGATAGATAGATATGAACACACTGAAAGATAGATAGATAGATAGATATGAACACACTGAAGATAGATAGATAGATAGATATGAACACACTGAAGATAGATAGATAGATAGATATGAACACACTGAAGATAGATAGATAGATAGATAGATAGATATGAACACACTGAAGATAGATAGATAGATAGATAGATAGATATGAATGAATGAAGATAGATAGATAGATAGATAGATAGATAGATAGATAGATAGATAGATAGATAGATAGATAGATATGAACACACTGAAGATAGATAGATAGATAGATAGATAGATAGATAGATAGATAGATATGAACACACTGAAGATAGATAGATAGATAGATATGAACACACTGAAGATAGATAGATAGATAGATATGAACACACTGAAGATAGATAGATAGATAGATAGATATGAACACACTGAAGATAGATAGATAGATAGATAGATAGATATGAACACACTGAAGATAGATAGATAGATAGATAGATAGATAGATAGATATGAACACACTGAAGATAGATAGATAGATAGATAGATAGATATGAACACACTGAAGATAGATAGATAGATAGATAGATAGATAGATAGATAGATATGAACACACTGAAGATAGATAGATAGATAGATAGATAGATAGATATGAACACACTGAAAATAGATAGATAGATAGATAGATAGATAGATAGATATGAACACACTGAAGATAGATAGATAGATAGATAGATAGATAGATAGATAGATATGAACACACTGAAGATAGATAGATAGATAGATAGATAGATAGATAGATATGAACACACTGAAGATAGATAGATAGATAGATAGATAGATAGATATGGAAACACACTGAAGATAGATAGATAGATAGATAGATAGATAGATAGATAGATAGATAGATAGATAGATAGATATGAACACACTGAAGATAGATAGATAGATAGATAGATAGATATGAACACACTGAAGATAGATAGATAGATAGATAGATAGATAAGAACACACTGAAGATAGATAGATAGATAGATAGATAGATAGATATGAACACACTGAAGATAGATAGATAGATAGATAGATAGATAGATAGGTAGATATGAACACACTGAAGATAGATAGATAGATAGATAGATAGATATGAACACACTGAAGATAGATAGATAGATAGATAGATAGATATGTGAACACACTGAAGATAGATAGATAGATAGATATGAACACACTGAAGATAGATAGATAGATAGATAGATAAGGAACACACTAAAGATAGATAGATAGATAGATAGATAGATAGATAGATATGAACACACTGAAGATAGATAGATAGATAGATAGATATGAACACACTGAAGATAGATAGATAGATAGATAGATATGAACACACTGGAAGATAGATAGATAGATAGATAGATATGAACACACTGAAGATAGATAGATAGATAGATATGAACACACTGAAGATAGATAGATAGATAGATAGATAGATATGAACACACTGAAGATAGATAGATAGATATGAACATGAATGAAGATAGATAGAAAGATAGATAGATAGATAGATATGAACACACTGAAGATAGATAGATAGATAGATAGATAGATAGATGGATGGATGGATGCAAACAAATATGACATTACATCGATACAATCCAGACGTGGAACCGTATGTGAGGTTGAATGAAATATTTCTTCCTATTGCCTTTTGTTGTGTAAAGACGGTCACGTGCTTGACTTCGAAAAAACAGTCGAACAGGAAACCTGCCAGCGACTTATGACTAATTCATTTGGATTGATTGAAAAAGAAAGCGCACCGCATCTGTGCGCCATACAAAACAAGACAGCGATGACGAAACGGCGGCCATTTTTCTCGCCATTATTCGTGACTCGGCTTATGCCGCATGTCTACTTGGCAGGGGCCATTTTTAGTCGGATCTTAAAGCAAGAAGCGAACAAGAGGGCGCCGATAGTACTCTGACAGGATGAAAAACACGCGCTCTTCAGAATGGCACCGAGAGTTAGCATATCGTCATTGTTAGCACAATAATTTGATTACTATATATTAGAATTCGCATCTTATATAATCTGTGATAAAACAACTGAATTTACTGAGCAAATACACAAAAATTTAATCCCTTCTAGTGGTCACTTTCTAAAATATTTACCAGGAATTTAAACATATTATAGCATAAATTATATTTGTATTTTCGAATTGGTGATATGTTAAACGGTGAGCGTAAACTACAATTTTGTTATTGCGGCTGAATAAAGCTGTATTTGGAGATTACTTCTTATATAAGACGCAATTCTTTAAATAAAATGATATAATAACCGTTCTACATGCAATGTTTATTCTTCTTTATGGTTGACTAGCATGTCAGTTCTTCAATACGGCAGTGAATGCTGTACAATATCATCGAAAATGAGGACAAAACTGGAGGCGGCCGAAATGTGGTTCTACAGAAGGATGCTACGGATATCGTGGACTGAGCATGCAAGCAACGATGAGGTGTTGGAAAGAATGTCAACAAAAAGGAAATTGATGCTGAGCATCAGGAAGAGACAACTGAAGTTCCTGGGACATCCAATGAGGAAGGAGAGCCTGGAGAAGCTGATACTGACTGGTCAGATAGAAGGAAGGAGAGACAGAGGAAGGCAGTAGATAACATATTTGCAGAGTCTGATCAGGTGAATGACGGAACGGGGATTGTGAAGTGTAACAGGAGCAAACATACTAAGAGCCACAAGGGATAGGGAGACGTGGAGAACCATGATCGCCTACGTCCTGAAGGGACAGGGCACATAGAAGAAGAAGAAGCATGATAGTCCGGCGTTGCCCGTGCAACTCAGAACATTATACTAATAGAAGTAGATGCAAATGAGAAGAGTAGATGGAAATCATTTATTGAAACTTGGAAAGAAAAGCTGAGGATAAGTTCTTTTAAAACTCAGTGATATAAAAAAACAATTATATAAAAAAAATGTTGTTTTAAAATTGTTCAAAAATTCCATTAAAAAAATCGATTTTCTTTTGTTTGGGTAAACGTGATATTTTAAACAACATTGCGTTTGTTTTTGTTTTAAAATTACGGGGGAAAATATTTACATTTTTTGTTGACTAAATGAATATAACATAAAAAAAAATATTTATTTTTTTTACTGAAATTAGAAATTTATAAACTATTACGATCTCAGTTCAGAAATTTTCGAAGAATATTTAAAAATGTAGATATTTAATTTTAGAGGAAAAAGTTAACGTCAGAATAAAAATTAAATATAAATGCTCATTCTTTTTTTAATAAAAAATATTTTAGTCGCGTTTGACACGTGTGATCTGATTTCTGTGACGTAATTTAACAACCATCTTAGATCTGAGCTACCTGGAATCCCTAAAATGTGTCTCTCGGACCCTTTTTCAATCAATCCGATGGATCTAATTACAACTAGAATTACGGATGTTCCCACGTGACACATTTTGTAAGATATTCACTTCAAGATCTTTGTATTTTGTCAATAAGAATCCCTTCAATTACATAGGATTTTTATTATTATTATTACTATTATTTCGTTTAATTTCTGTGGTATTTTCTTATATATATATATATATATATATATATATATATATATATATATATCATCCCCAGACAAATCTGTTTCACTGTATCACACTCATCAGTAAGGGTTAGACATCCGATTGCTTTTAACCCAGGATTGAAACTCGACCGAACTGACGTCAGTCGGTGATTCTACCTCTGAGCTATGGGCACTTTTAGCGTATTATGTATCATAAGCCAATAGCCAGAATGGTCTAATTCATTACTGAATAAGCGATGCGTAAATGCTAGTGTAGATACTGTTTTTTTTTTTTTAAGTCTGCCATTCTTCCAGAGTGCTCAATCAGGGTGTGAGAGCGTATATATATATATATATAATTGTTTCACCCCAAGCAAGACAGTAATGCTACTGGTGAGAAGGGGGTTACATAAGTGGAAAATGAAGAGAAAAAGAAACAGTTCACATGGAGTGTCAGAGAATGGAACACTGAGGTGAAGAGGGCTACATGAGAGTATAGTGAAAATGAAAAAGACCATCATGCTTTTCTATCGCACGTCTCGCTTATGGAACTCTATTCCGGCTTCTTTCCTTCCTGTAAACTTTGATCTTTACAAATTTAAATGCAATGTCAATCGTTGTCTTATTTTATATAATCATATCGCCCTAAGCAAGCAGTTTTACTGCCACTGTTTTGCAGGGGGTTACATAGAAGGAAAAGTATGCGAAAGGGTGACAGGTTTTAGGTGGTGTCAGGAAGTGGGTAAGAGGATGAAAATGCTCATGATAGTGGAGTGGACGGAGAAAGGAGCATTAGAGAACGGAAACAGGTTAGTGAGAAAGGAGATGACTATTTACATTACATTTAAATTCTTGGAGATTGTAGCTGTCGGGGAAGCAATTAAAAGGAAGGGAATTCCACAGGCGAGAAGTGCGAGAAAAGAAGCTGATGAAGTAGAATTTACGTTTACATATTTTTTTTATTTATAGTCCTCTCTCCTTAATAGTTTTTTTTTTCTTATTCTCTAACATTCAGTAACCCTTGTGCCCTAGTAATTTTATTGACTTGCTTGGAAGGTAAGGCTAAGTGCGTGTCTTCCAAACTAAACAGCATTTTTTTCGCTCTCGTCGGAGCTCTGTCCGAACCAGAGATCCCAGTTCAAAAACAGTCTCATGACATTTTCAAGCAATCAATTTTCGTAAACCAAAAACAATGAATCTAAAATCACACACATATTCTGTATAAAGGTCTCTTTAATGGGTGAAGAGGAATACATAGACTAAGCGTAACCAGATACAAAGACCCCAAAGATGGAACTAGCGGATTATGATTACAACAGATATCAACGGTTGAACCAGCACATGAATTGGGTTACGCATGGCGAACATGTTACATAAGGCGCCACGATATTATAACAGAGACGGAAGCACTCCGTTGCAGTTTCATAACTAGATTCTGCATATCTCACTCCATATGTAACGCAGAGGAAGGTCATGAAATCAATGGTGTGAGTAACTTCCTGAAAGGATAAGATCTATTTAAAACAAATACACATTGGCGATTAATATAGTCATTAAAACCATCGTCATAAAGGAATCGACCAGCAAAGAAGTAATATTGCTATGATACAGATTAAATTTTATATGGTCGGGGCATAAGAAAAAAAAGTCAGAGCAGGCGCCATGAAAACAGAAAAGCCACATCACGTCAGTGAGAAAAGTGACTAAAGTCGAGACACCAAGTAAGAATCGATTAGGCCATAATTAATGCTGAAATAGTTCAACATCTTACTGCCCACAAACTCTACTCTGACAGGCACTATGGCTTTCGCTTTGCCAGGTCCACGGCCGACATGCTAACAACCGTTACGGAATACATGCTCCAGGCCCTTGATGAGTCAGGCGAGGCTCGTGCTCTTGCTCTGGACATCTCCAAGGCTTTTGACAGGGTTTGGCACTCTGGCCTTCTATGCAAGCTACGGGGTTACGGTATTACCGAACGCATGATTGATCTAATCCAATCTTTTTTAAACAACAGCAAAATGAAGGTCATTTTGAATGGGCATGCTTCTTCATCCTACAGCACAAATGCTGGTGTCCCACAGGGCTCTATCCTGGGCCCGACGCTCCTCCTCGATGACCTCCCAGATTAGATCAAGTGACAAGTAGGCATCTACGTTGATGACACTACAATTTACTCCCGCATCAGTAAGAAACCCGTCGTGGCGGACAAACATAAACTCCCTGCTGACCTTGAACGGGAACTACATTCTGTGATGAGTTGGAGCAAGAAGTGGCTTGTCAATTTCAATGCGTCTAAGACCAAGCTGTTGTCTGTCAATCATCACAGGCAACCTCTCCAGTCTCCCATAAGCATGGAACAACCGATTCTCCCTGAAAGCAACACACTAAGCCTCCTCGGTTTTACCCTCTCCTCAGACCTCAAAAGGAACCAGCATATTGATTCCATAGCTAAATCTACTGCTAAGAAGTTTAGGTCACTAAGCCGATCCAGGATGTTTTTTCCGCCTGAATCCATCCTGCATGTATACAGGTCAACCATCCGTCCATGCATAGAGTAATGCTGCCATTTATGGTCAGGCGCCCCTGCCGTTCATCTCAGTGTTCTCGACAGGCTCCAACGGATAATCAAAAATGTGATAGGTACTGACTTGGCGGCTCGACTATAGCCACTTCTCCACCGACGAAATGTGACCTCCCTTTGTCTGTTCCATGGCTTCTACTCGAACGAACTTAAGTCACTGGTGCTTCCTCAACAGGTGTTTATTCGTGCAACCAGATTTGCAACTGGGTCTCACCCATTCACATTTAGGTTAGCCAAATGCAGACGATAATTCTACTCCTGCAGCTTCCTCTCTCGCACTTCCCGCCCGTGGAACTCGCTCCTTGCTTTCCTGACGGCTACAACCTCCAGGAATTTAAATGTATTGTCAATACTCATCTATTAACCACTTGACTCTAGTTCTTTCTCCACCCGGTATATCCTTTCCTTTCTCTCAACCTCTGAAACTGTCATCACACCTGCATTGTCATCTTTCTATTACTCCTTTCTATTGCTTCCTTTCTAACTGGTTCGTCTTCCTCTTCACTCTCTTCTAATTAATCTTTTTGCACTTATGTCGCCCCCTACACATCAGTGGCACTACTGCCTTGCTCGTGGGATACGATTAAAAAGATTAAAAAAACATGTCAGATTCTTCTTTGAAATTTGTCGAGAACATCGAGGTAAGTAGAAAGAATACCCGACCAGCTCCACTCAAACGTCGATGAGAAATGGATGACATGTGCAGGTTTTGGTGAAATTGAAAGTTTCTAGTCCTGAACCTGCACGTTGGCCGGGAATATATCCATCATCGCCAACATCATAAATAAAGTGATCAGCAAAGTAGGAATTCAATTCATGCAAAGGAGATAAAGGCGGCGGTGAGGATTTTTGTTTACATTTTTTGCATTTCTTTAAGACATGAGCTAGCAGTAATCCATTCATTGTGTCTATCCAAACCTTTTCGAATCAAGATGAGGGCTCCAAATACAACTGTAATTATTGATGTTCACATGTTACACATTTATTGAGATTTCCACTTCGACATCGTTGTATTTTGACAATTTTTTAATATCTTCAAAGATACATTACAATCTGCAGAGACTGCCATGTCAAGGAGAAAGCAGATTCTGATCTTGTGGTCTTTGATCCAAGATGTTTGAGCATTTAGCATTGATTTTTTATATTATTATTATTATTATTATTATTATTATTATTATTATTATTATTACGTTGTCATTTTTCATAATATTTCGATTTCTGCTATAGTCGCAATACCTACCAAGTCTGCGAAAAGACATAATGCAGGTCGTGGTGTGTTGTTATGGTTCCATTTCATTCTTTTTCTATCTCTCCTAACATCC
The DNA here is from genome assembly GCA_037127315.1 of Ascarosepion bandense. Lineage (NCBI taxonomy): Eukaryota > Metazoa > Mollusca > Cephalopoda > Sepiida > Sepiidae > Ascarosepion > Ascarosepion bandense. The sequence continues at coordinate 4,859,888 of JBBBDQ010000872.1, read as the reverse complement.
TCCGCATTACATAGACAAAGTTCTCCATAGTGTGTGGGCTGTACTTAACAAGACAATTGTTAGTATATCTCTTAAGCTGGGGTTTCCAGGGATTCTTTCAATGTGTTGTTTTGTTCTTTTTTTTATCATTCCAAGTGCACCTACTATCACTAGCACGATTCTTGTTTTCAATTTCTATATATTTCTATTTCAATTTCCAGGTTTTTATATTTTGACAGATTTTCTAATTCCTTTGTTTCTATGTTATAACACACTGGACAAGTCATATCAATTAATAAGCAAGCTTTTCTTTCTGGTTTTTAACATTAATGTCGGGCCGATTCGCTTCAATCATTCTGTCTGTGTAGATGGTGTAATCCCATAGAATGGTGACATCTTCTATTGTGTAACCGTTGCTGGGTGATGTTCACACCAATGTTTGTTTACAGATTTTCCACAGTGTTTGCACATTGTCTAATGTAAATATTGCCACACTCTATCGTGACGATATTCATATTCATTTGGGGCAATTACCGAACACCCTGAGATTAGATGGTGTATTATTTCTTGGTATTTATTTAAAAACCTGCATTTTGGATGCACATTATTATGTATGATATTTGCCTGAATGCTCCTAGTGAAAAGACTTTGGTTTTGCGCTGCAAGAATAAAGCCTTAAATCTCAGACTACTCCAGATGCACGTAACTATTGATGAGTATTAACTTTATCAACATTGGATTTATTAGCACGTTCTGGATAATGGCCATGCAGCGGTTTGTCTTGCCAGCTTTGTTCAAGAGCTTTAACCTTGGCTTTCTTTTTCACATTTTTGCCGCAACAATTGGTCTCTTGCTTCTATTTTGCCTTTCTACAGAATCTACTAAATGTAAATCTTGTTTTCTGCCTTCTTTAATTATTGAATATTTTTTCTTTCTCTTTTCATGTTGTTTGAATAATTGTATCATCCAGTCCTTTGTTATTTCTATGTATGTTAGTAAGTCAATAGTTGTTGACGTATAACATTTCTAGCTGAATATGACCTCTGCAACCTTCTTTACGGGTATGTATAGACGGTCTACATCAGACTTTGGATGGTGCATGTTATGCTTAGAAATAAACTTTCTTGTTTTAGATTATTATTATAATTATTATTATGTCATTTTTCATCATATTTCGATTTCTGCTTTGGTCTCACTACCAACCAAGTCTGCGGGGAGACCTAAGGAGGTCGTGGCGTGTTGTTATGGCTCCATTTCATGTTTTTCTATCTTCCCTATCATCCCTAGCATTACATAGATAAAGTTTTCTTTAGTGTGTGGGCTGTACTTAATAAGACAATTGTTTGTATATCTCTTAGGCTGGGGTTTCCAGGGATTCTTTCAATGTGTTGTTTTGTTCCGTTTTTTTTATAATTCCAAGTGCACCTACTATCACTGGCACAACTCTTATTTTCAATTTCCACATTTTTTCTATTTCAATTTCCAGGTCTTTATATTTTGACAGTTTTTCAAATTCCTTGATTGCTATGTTACAATCCGCTGGACCAGCCATATCAATTAATAGACAAGTTTTCTCCTTCTGGTTTTTAACAATAATGTCTGGCCTGTTTGCTTCAATTTTTCTGTCTGTGTAGATGGTGTAATCCCATAGAATGGTTACATCTATTTCTGTAACCGGTGCTGGGTGATGTTCATACCAGTGTTTGTTTACAGATTTTCCATAATGTTTGCACATTGTCCAATGTAAATATTGCCCAACTCTATCGTGGCGCTTTTTATATTCATTTGGAGCAAGCACAGAACAGCCTGAGATTAGATGGTCTATTGTTTCTTGGTATTTATCACAAAACCTGCATTTTGGATCCATATTATTATGCATAATATTTGCCTGAAAGTTTCTAGTGAAAAGACTTTGGTCTTGTGCTGCAAGAATAAAGCCTTCAGTTTCAGACTTTAATCCAGATGCACGTAACCATCGATGACTATTAACTTTGTCAACATTGGATTTATTGGCACGTTCTGGATATTATTATTATTATTATTATTATTATTATTATTATTATTATTATTATTTTCAGTACTGTAGAAGGAATTACTGTAATAAAAAAGATTAATTAAAAGAATTACTTTAATAAAGAAAAGACGACGCTGATCAGTCATACTTATTCATATCTACTCACACAATATCCACAGAAAACTACGGAAGTAACTAAAACTGGTAGAGCTAAAGCAATTATCCGGGAAACAAAGCATTACGGTCATAGTGAAGTATATCCGACATCAGTTCTACTTGGAATCGTTAAAAACGTTCCTTGAAAATATGTTATTTCCTGTGCTGTTATTGAAAAGTTTAACATTTGCGAAACGGTACTTTCTACATCTTCGAAGTTCTTTCTACATCTTCGAAGAACCCAAAAAACATATCTGGGAATGAGATCTAAATAGATTATCCGTTTAAATAATAGAAATACGTTCGTCTATCGTCGGATTATCGAACAGGAATAGAGATTTATCTCATGCTGCCTGTTTAGGATTCGGATTTGAATTCCTTCTAAAGTAGATACCGTCACGTTTTCGCGGGAAAACAGCATAGCGTAATGAAAAAGGTCACAATCTTAACGCAAATAAAGTTTTATCATCAAAATGTTGATGTTATTATTAAGATAAAAGACCAAATTATATTTTAATTATTTTTTGAAAGTTTTTAATCCTTTCTGACACGTTCAAAATTTGGGTTAAACTATTTTTGTTTACGTCATCGCCGTACATTGACATTTAACATTGACTTTTTTGGGCTTGTTTTCCGTTGAAAACATTGATTTGGATATTCTTGTAAAAATCAAATTTCCGATTTTAATGAAATTTTCAGAACTTATTCACAAATGAATTAAATTATATTTTGAATGTTTTTATTAAAAAGATGGGTAATTTTATCTTAAAAATATTAGCACCCACTTAATTCCTTTCATGTTATTTCGAACAGAACCTTCCTTTTCTTTAACAAATATCTTTTTGTTAAAAGTAGGAGTCCTTGGAGATTGTAAATCACCTACTTAATTTTTAAATTAGTGCTATCTAAATGAAAATCTGCTCTGAATTGAAAAATTATGAATCCAATAAAACAATGACATTACTTAATAAGAAAATCTTTGTATTGCTTTTTTAAATAAGTAATATTAAGGACTTTATTGTCTGAAGAAATAAAATCATTCTAATAAATAATAAATTTCTGCAAGAAGTTTTTTTTATTTTTTTTACATTTTAATTATAATAATCTATAATAGTTTAAAATCGTGTAAAATTCTATATTGGGCTATTCTCTGGATGTAGTATAATAATTAAGTGGAAACGAAATTTACGAGTCCAAAATTGCAAAGATTATTAAACGTAGTTGTGCTATCTATTTTTAAAAATAATTTTTATTTACTTAATACGTTACTTATTTTCATGTATGATTGACTGAAATTGCCATTATTATGAAAGGGTTATGTAACCTAAGAGTTTTGTCCCTTTCCTTAGATTTATGAAAATTGTCATTTATGGTCAACTATGCTAGCTATCATCGCTTCATCATTCAACAGTCCATCATTCAATCAATCAGATGAACACGACCCATCGTTAATAATTGGTTGCATATTATTTTTTATGCAAGAAGTAATAGTTTGTAAAATTCAGATTATTTTGACTTTCAGTTTTCTAATTTTACTAAAACAAAATGTCAGAAACATTTTGAAATAGTTTTAAAATAGATGAATTTTTGTTTATTTACAAATTTCTTAAAATTAAGAAAATTACCGCTTTTAAGAAATCAAAATTAAATGTGCCGTTCCAATCTATATAATTTCTATCTGAAATACACCAGAATTTTTTGCTTAATGGAAATAAAAAATTTAATCATTAAGTCTTTAATAAAATTTAAGAAGAAATCTTCAAGTATGATTTTTCATTTAAAAAAATTCATTATAACCTTTTTTTTTTTTTATCGTATCACCCCGAGCAAGGCGGTAACGCCACTGATTTACAGGGGGCTACATAATATTGAAAAGATTGGAAAAGAGAAAGCCGGAAACCACATCCTAAACAGGGAACAAGGGATGAGCCTCTTAACCTGTTCAATAGACGTGGGTGGAGTGTGAACCGGGCGATAGGTAGATCTATCTGTACCGGGCGATAATCGAACATTTATGCGGAAATAGGGGAGGTACCTATTCTAAAGTTTTTTTTTAATTTTGTTTCTTTCACAGTTGGCCCTTGCGTTTTAGTGATATTGTCGCTTTCGTTTGGGTAATTTGATTAAAAAAAACACGTCATTGATAATTTTATCTAAGAAAATAAAAAAAACAAAAAATGAATTCCTGCTTTGAAGAAACGTTATTATTCCCCTTTGTTACAGCGTTTAATTCAAGACAAAATTCAAATTCTTAAACCACAAATAATAAATAAATCTGAATGCTTCAGAAATCTTTAGTGATATAAATTATTCGTTTTAGTAAATAATAACTTTTGTTCCAAAAAATGATTCTCTCTTTGAATATGCTTTAAGAAAACAGTTTATACTACATAAACTGCAATAAGGATGTATTGGAGAGAATATTTTGCTAAATGATTCTCCCGGAGAGCAATACACTACGCCTCCTCGAACTTATCCTGTCCTCAGACCTCAAATGGAACCACTATATTGAATCCATAGCAAAATCTACTGCTAAGAAGGTTGGGTCACTATGTCGATCCAGGATTTTTTTCCACCTGAATCCATCCTGCATATATACAAGTCAACCATCCGTCCGTGCATGGAGTACTGCTGCCATTTATGGTCAGGTGCCCCTGCCGTTCTCCTCAGTGTTCTTGACAAGCTCCAAAGGAGAGTCTGTAATGTGATAGGTACTAATCTGGCGACTCGACTGCAGCCACTTTCCCATCGTCGAAATGTGGCCTCCCTCTGTCTCTTCTATAAATACTTTCATGGCTTCTGCTAGGATGAGCTTAAGTCACTGATGCCTCCTCAACAGGTGTTTACCTGTGCAACCAGACTGGCAACTGGGTCCCATCCATTCACAGTCAGGTTAGCCAAATGCAGACGACAATTCTACTCCTGCAGCTTCCTCTCTCGCACTTCCCGCCTGTGGAACTCTCTCCCGTATTCTTGCTTTCCTGACGGCTACAACCTCCAGAAATTTAAATGCAAAGTTAATACTCATCTACTAACCACTGAACTCTAGCTCTCTCCCCTCCCCTGTATAACCTTCACTTTCCCTCCGCCTATGTATCTGTCATCGCACCTGCTTTCTCAGCTTTCTATTGTTCCTTTCTAACTAGCTTGTACTCCTCACTCTTTTCTAATTAATCTTTTTACATTTATGTAACCCCCTGCACATCAGTGGCGTTTCTGCATTGCTCGGGGTGAAATGATTAAAAAAAAAAACTACTAAAAACCAAACATTTTAAATCGAGAAGTTTACTGCGTCAAACGTCATAAAGAAAATGTCAAGGCTGCACTGCTCGGGAAAGTCATGCAAAGAGGCCATGTTGACGTCCTTTAGATTCAAGGTCATCATGAGAGAGATTTTCTTTCAGAGCCTATCCTAATGCTGGTCAATCTATGTCTCGTGTTGCACTTAAAGTTAAAGTTTGAAATAACTTTCTATATAACAGGTTGCTTATTGCCGGGGTCACGTTTGACATGATCAAAGGGTGACATTCAATATGTCCGCACTCTAAACATCATCAGCACATGTTATAAGTTGAAATATATGATATATGACTTATTTTCGAGGTCTTTCTGCTTTACCCTTTCTTCTTACTTTTTCATCTCTGTCCTATTATTTTTCTTTCTTTCCTTTTCTTTTCATTTTTCCTTTCTTTTTTTAACTTTTAATATTTCCCGATATACCCTTATCTTCGCTCTTCTTTGTTACTTGAGAGATATTGTATTGTCTTTGACATTCTTTCTTTCATTACTTTCCGTTTCATTTTCTTTGTTACTTTCCGTTTCATTTTCTTTCTTTCTTTCTTTCTTTCACACTATTCTTCTTCTTCTTACATATTTAATCCACCACTCTCATTTTCCTTTCTTTCTTTCTTTCTTTCTTTCTTTCTTTCTTATGTCGCATCCAACACTTTCATTTTGTTTGTTTCTTTCTTTTTACTTTCTTTCTTTCTTTCTTTCTTTCTTTCTTTCTTTCTTTCTTTCTTTCACTCTATTCTTCTTCTTCTTACATATATTATACACCACTATCATTTTTTTTCTTTCTTTCTTTCTTTCTTTCTTTCACTCTATTCTTCTTCTTCTTACATATATAATCCACCACTATCATTTTTCTTTCTTTCTTTGTTTCTTTCTTTCTTTCTTTCACTCTATTCTTCTTCTTCTTCTTCTTTTAATCCACCACTCTCATTTTTCTTTCTTTCTTTCTTTCTTTCTTTCTTTCTTTCTTATGTCGCATCCAACACTTTCATTTTGTTTGTTTGTTTGTTTGTTTGTTTCTTTTTTCTTTCTTTCTTTCACTCTATTCTTCTTCTTCTTTCATATATAATCGACCACTCTCATTTTTCTTTCTTTCTTTCTTTCTTTCTTTCTTTCTTTCTTTCTTTCAAGCCTCTTCTATTATGTCTCGATATTTCCTTATCATCACTCTTTTTGTTCCTTGTTTCATTCAATCGCCATTTTGTATTGGCATATTTGCTTTTCTTTCTGTATTTCTTTTTAATTTTCACGTTTGACTTACTATATAAACTTCCCTTTTTTCTTTTCTTGTTGAATTAATTTTTTCTTATCTTTTATAAGACATTTTCCTTCATTGCCAGTCAATATTTTCAGAATTTAAATTTACCTTTAATAGTTTTCCCAAGAAGTTTTCTTCCTTTTCATAATTGGCTTCTTTTCTATCTTTGATGACTAAAAATAATTTGTCTTTCTCAGCTAAAACAGTTAATTTTATTCTTTATTTTTCTTACTATTTTTACCATAATTTAATCATTTCAATTTTATTTCATTTTTTTTTTACTCTTCTTTTTCTTTTCTTTCTTAAAACGATTTACTACTTACCATTTGTTCATAAAAATTAATACAGCCCATAAAATTTAGAGTCATATCCGCTATAATATTTAAATTTCTCTATATGATTTTTTCTTTTTTTTTTTTTTTTTTGGTCAAGTTATTTTTCTGCTTGAAACTTTATTTGTATTTTTCCCTATTTCTTACCTTTTCCATAGTTTTTTCACTATTTTTAATGTCTGTTTAAAATTTATCTGTTCCAACCGATATAGACTATTTTTTAAATCTATCCTTTCTTGTATTCTTTTTGTTGATTCTATTTTATTTCAACGTCGGTTCATTCAGTTTAGCATAAAAATTTCTTCCAGTCCTTTTTATTCATTTACCTTTTTTATCCTTATCACGTTTACCAATTTTTTTTTTCATATTTCCATCAAAAAATGTCTTAAAAAATTTATCCTTAGAATACTTTTCTTCCCCTCACTGATCCAATTTTTGGTTTTAATTTATTTTGTTTTCATTTATAGTTCTAATTCTTATTCATCTTTACCATCTTTTTCTTTTTCGCCGATTTCCCTCAATTTTTCGCTGTCTCTCTTTTTCTCCTTCGTTCAGATTAGCCTCTTTCAGTCTCGTTCTTTTGTCTTCCTTGTGCTGCTCTTGTTACAGGTGACACAGCAACAACAACAGCAACAAAATAATAATAATAATAATCAAAGAATCAATACAGAAATGCCACACTGGTTTCTAGTCAAAACGCAGAGGCCACCTTTGTAGAATGTGACGTCAGTAAACACCACGAGGTCAAGAGATATACCGCAGCATCGCCTAAGGGTCGACGACGGGAAGTCACCTTGAACGGGGGTCAGCGGAGTTTTCAGATCTGTCGGCTACGAACGAGACATCAAATAATTGAGAGCGGAAATTGACTCACTCTCCGCCACCGTTTACAAACCATACACTCGTTTGCGGTGTCTTTCCAGAAAGGCTGAAAGTCGGATTGAATAAAGTGCGCATCGCTAAAGAAAACTCTTTTCCCGCACCTTATTTCTCAATCTCTCTCTCTCTCTCTCTCTCTCTCTCTCTCTCTCTCTGTCTGCTAACACGTCTTCGTTTACCGCTCATTCATTTTCCTTCGTAACAAAGAATATATTACTTTCATACCGTCCAAGCACAAATTGCTGAATTTGTGCCATATGACATGTACATATAATCCCGCATTATAGTCTATATACAAATATCTTTGTGTATACATGTGTCTATTTGCATGCACATGCAGATATAAATACGTTTGTGCATATATAACAGTTTGGAATAGTTACAGTTTCATACCATAAATGATCATTAGAGCATTGCAACTAAATATACCCTAATCCGCCACTGATAAATCTTCCCGACACATATAGCCAATATTAAACAGTATAATGTTTGTGTTTGTTTGTTTGTTTGTTTGTTTGTTTGTTTTAAGGTATGTTCTATGTTCAGGATCTACTTGGAGTAGATTCTTATAGAGAAGAGGAACAATTTATGTGAATAGATGGTGTAAGTATCGGTTAACCCTGGCGTTGAATTTTATAAAAAAGAAAAACTACACTCATTTCACCCCAAGCAAAGAAGGATTGCAACTGCTGAGCAGGGGTTTTTAAAGGAAAAATAAACAAACAAACAAACAAACAAACAATCAGAGTATAGAAGAAATGGTGAATGGGATTTAGTGAGCTAGAAGATGACAATTGACGTTGCATTTAAACTTATGGATGTTGTAGCTCCCATGGAAGCTATTATACGGAAGGGAGTTTTACAAGAGGGAAGTGCAAGAAAAGAATTAGTTGGGGTAGAAGTGGCGGATTATATTCAACTATTTTGACGCTAAAAGGGTGGGACCTTAATTATGATGTAGAATCATAAGTAAATTCATGTGGTAAGGGCACCAGAGAAAAAAGCTAGTTAGAGCAGAAGCCGAGAAAATATTTCTAGAAAGGACAGTGTGATGCCACATTCTGTCGGGGAGAAAGTGACTGGAGGCGAGCTGACAAGTCAGGATCATTGACGTTACTGATTCACCTTTGGATTTTGTCGAGAACCTCAAGATGGATAGCAGGAGCACCAATCAGATCAGGGAACATTATTCAATTCACAGAAGAATGGTAGATTTATAAATATGCAAAATGGATTCTGAATAGAAAGAGTTTCTGGTCCGACAGAGTGACCCAAACTTCCTAGCGTTACAGTGATTCGAAAAACATCCCCTTATTAGTCGGTTTTACAGAGCAGTGGTTCGCGGGCAGAAAATATTCAAGTGGAACTTAGTTCTCTTCAATGCAATATGGAGTGAATAAGAGTAATTCACTAGAATGTGCGTAGCATGGCAGGTCATAGCAGTGAAGGTTAGTGGTGAGACTAATCAATCTAATTGGTTTTAGCACTTTCCATGGAAGTACAGATAAAGCAGTAAAAGCTTTGTCCCATCCCGTGTGAGAGAGAGGGATTGCAGAGCTGAAAATAATTTGTCACCCACAAGGACTCGAACACGCTTTTAGATTTTGTCGAGACAGGAAAGTTAGAAATTAGTATGTCCTTCCTAAATATAAAAGCAGTACTCCATTTTAGGCCAGATTTGGCTCTGGTAAAGGTAAAATATACCACGAGGAAGCATCGGATATAACTGAAGCGCTAGATGGAAACGATCGTTTTTCCTGCATCTTTAGAGAGTGATTGGGTGTACGAGTCCCACTCGAAATCTGGGTTTAGTTTAAGGCTCAATGATCGCTCAAATCACGGGGCTTCCCTGGACTGGTGATAGTTCAGCGTCCGATCAATAGTGGTGGAATATAATTACTTTGGTTTTTCGAGGCATTGAATATAACCAGCCAGCTTTTCACTCACTCTGACGTTATAGATCGGAGGATAGATCAGTTATTTGTACATACTCTTCACTTACAGAAAAATATATCATATGAATTGTAAAACAAAAAAAATTAATAAATGCTGAAAGCATAATGCATTAAAAAAATGCTCATCATGAAGATAACGTTATCAAATTTTGGAACAAACATAAAAAAATAAATTAAAAACTACGCCACAATATGAAGTAATGCATGAAGCTACGATGCTTTATAAAAAAGATTTGATACGTTAAGGGGTGAGATACAGAGAACAATTAAACTCACATTACATACAAAAGAGAACAAATTTCAACGATGCTTATAAAATCCTGCACTACTCAAATTGCGGATAACTAATTAGTCTTTCACCGGAAATCCGAAAAAAAGATCACAGTTTAGAAGAAATAAAGAAAACCTTAACAAAAGACTTTCATTTGTTTAAGACTAATTATGTATATATATATCCATGCTTATATACTAAAAACAGTTTTTGGAAAAATATATACAACAAAGTTGAAATACTTTTGTGTGAGAGGTTTCATCTTTTAAAAGTTCATCGGACTAAGCTTGTTTATGTTAGTGCAACTAAACATGCGAACGAACGGGAGATGCTGAATAAAACAGTAAATAGATAGAAGATCCGATTGGGCTATCGGTCCACAATTGACAACCAAAACTTTTCAGCAATGTTTATAATCGTCTAAAATTTGACACCCATAATATATATATATATATATATATATATATATATATATATATATATATGTGTGTGTGTATATATATATATATATATATATATATATATATATTTATATATATATATATATATATATATATATGTATATATATATATATATATATATATATGGTGTATTGGTAAATATTTGAATGCTATCACAATGCACTTAGTAAAATAAAGGAAGGTATAGAAGGTGTTGGGTATAAGCTATTTATTATTCCTTCATATTTCAACATCAGGATCTCATCTTCAGAATGATAGGAGAGCTTGATTTATTGTCCGCTGGAGGGCTGTAACTTTAAAAGAATGTTCCTAAAGGCACGGCCCACCAGCGAACGGGAAATCATTTTGCTATCATTCTGAAGATTAGATTCTGATCTCGAAATATTAATGAATAATAAATAGATAATACCCAACACCTTCTTTACCTTCCTTTATTTTACTAAATGCATTGTGATAGCTTTCAAATACCTACCTATAAATCTCATATACACAATGCTGCAACAACGTACAATACTCTCCTATATATATATATATATATATATATATATATATGCGTGTGTAAGTGTGTGTGTTAGTTTCTGCTATGATACATATATATGAGTGATAAAGTATGTTTGTCATATATATATATATATATATATATATATATATATATGACAAACATACTTTATTTTCCCTGGCATTTATGAGTGGACCAAAGTATTCAAACTGTGATATATATATATATATATATATATATATATATATATATATATATATATATATCACAGTTTGAATACATTGGTACACTCATAAATGCCAGGGAAAATTATTCAGGCGGAAGTAATTTTTGTTGATTTGTATTCTTTAAATTTTCCTTAAGCTGCGAAACTTTTCAGAATATTGATTTTTTGGTATTTTACTAAATTATTATTATTATTATTATTATTATTATTATTATTATTATTATTATCGATACAGTGTAAAATAATTCCCTGTTTTTAACTTTTTAGGCTACGTCACTTAGATGTTATTTATAAGAGTTCATTTTAAAAAGATTTTAACATCATTGATAGATGCGCATTTGTTTTACTTTTTTTTATCTTTCTTTTAAATATTTAAGCGAGGCAATTTTTTCGACTAAATTTGTTTTGAACATTTATAAATCTATCCTTGCATATTTCTTACACTTCTAATTCCTTTACTACTCTTGAGAGACTTTTAAAAAGAGTGTCGCCAATCTGGTAGCACACGACTTGGTATCCCAGCCACAATCATTTTTCTGCCACTGTAACGTAAATTTCCTGTGCCCTTTCTCTATATATTTTTGCAGTAATTGTCCTCGAGAACTTTCCACTTTGGTAATTCGACTTCATGTATTTAACCGCAGTACTAGATTGTCAGCAAGGTCTCATCAGTTTACTATTTTGGTTGCGAAATGTAATCAATCTATAACAAAAGATAGATTTTAATAGTTTCTTCAAAATTCGCACCTAGGGAACTCTTACAGTTTCTTGCTTTCTTTTCAACATCAATCTCTAAAATTTTACAGTACTTACATTATTCGGACTATTGTCCTTATCTTTGTTGCGATTTGTACGACGTTTTGGCCGTTTTATGCTTCGGCCTTCCTTAGGTGATAAGAATTTCGAACCGAACCCATTATTACAATCACTGGGGTATATGAACTCTATACCTTGCTTAGAGTCATCAGTTATCTCCCTCTTTACCATGTAAATTACTTGTTCACCACTACTGTAGCCTGGTATTGAACTCACAACTCTAAGAGTCAAGTCTGGAACTAACCAATGTCTATATCCTTAAGGACACATGGCCCAGAGGATATAGACGTTGGTTAGTTCCTGTTTTGACTCTTAGAGTTGAGAGTTCAATACCAGGCTATAGCAGTGGTGAACAATTAACTTACAGGGTTGGAGGGAGATAACTCATGACTACTAAAAGAGGCACTACTTTCTGTTCGGTTTGGTTCGAAATTCCCAGCACCTGTAAAAGGCCGGAGCCTACAAAAGCCGAAACGTTGTACAAATGGCAAGAAAGATGAGGACAATAGTCCGAATAATGTAAATATTGTAAATACTACCTAATATCGGAAATATAGACAAATCTCCAAAAGTTATATACAAAAGAAAAAAAATTACAACGTCAATCATCTTTTGTCTCCATGGATCCTGTTCATTTTATGTAACTTTCCGCTCAGAATGTTTTTCTCATTTTCCTATGCTTTAATTCCTTTCATTCTCAGCAACAGACTTAGTAGTTTTAACGCCTTGTATCAAGTGAAATCATTAAAATAAAGTTTTCTTATAATTCACATATAAAATCTTCAGTCTTATTACAACTACTATAAAGGCTATTATTATCACTAAAATCTTCCCCATCGTTATCTTCTTATTACTTTGATGGTTCTGTTGTTGTTGACGTTGTTGCTATGCTGGCATTCTTGCTTTCTTTATAGTGTTTGAACTTTGGTCTGGACGCATGATGAATTTTACAATCAAAGACAGACTATCCTAGCGATCTTTCATCTCAATTGTGGCCTGTTAAATACCTGTTTCCGGTTGTAAATTGCGACTGACAGCCCGCTACGTCACTGGGCATTCTACCAAGACTAGCACCTTCTTTGGCATAGCTTTACTAATACAAACTTATTCCCAACTCCAGTTAAATCATTCTATTCAAGCCTATCGTCATCGTAATTCTGTGTATGTTTCTCTGTTTCAAGCTGTTATTCAGCATCATGTTCCTTGTTCTTTCATTCTTTTTCAAAACATTTACATTTGTTGATCAATAAGTATTTTCTTAAATAATTTCAAGCAATAATGCCACTAAGACGCAAATAGTTATTGGTACTGAGATACAACGAGAAGACTATTAATGGGGAGAAATATTATTAAGAGAAAATGATGTAGACATACAAATAGTAATTTGTGTTGCATTTAAATCTTTAAAGAACGTAGGTGGCAGAGAAGCATGTAAGAATTGCACAGCCGAGGAAAAGAACTATTACATAATTGATAAACTCTTTCGATTTTCACGGAATATCAACTTATGCAGGTTATTAAATGTCAGAAAATATTTTCAGATAGTAAAAAATTACGGGGGAAATAATAATGAAGGGAAAAGAAGTGGTTTACCTTTCACAATTGTATTTCTGCATAAGTGGACCATAGCAAAACCCAACAAGAATTGGTGAACAGCTCTCTGCTTAATACTTCCCAGTCATTATCCATTACATCAGGGGTTTGTAACCTACGGAACGCAAGAAACACTCGGCACACCAAGCAATTTCCAATGTCAGGCAATGATTCACTCAGTTAAGTGCCATACGCGAAACACGCTTGGGCGATCATGTCTCGAAAGAGAAATGACTGACTGGGCAGAAGATTATCCCGCAGTATGTTGCCATTGCTTTCTGCGGTAGACTGGTTTCCGACCAAGGCTATAGAACCCAATCTGTCCTGTTATTTAACCCATAATTGGAAGGAAGAGACGGATTAATACCTTTCCCAAGGGTATTTGCGCGTAAGTGAATGCAATGAATTCAACCGGAATTCGAACTCGGCTCCCCGATTTCTCGTTCCGAGTCGATATCTACTGCACCACAGCACATCCAATATGCAATGATTACACCACCCGAACATCCAAGCGTACAGCATTCGTTATTCCCAAGCGATCACCCATCTAGGTACTTGACCATGGTAATAAAAATTAAAATGTGGAAAAAGAGCCCGACATAACGTTGAGTATAATAAAAACAGCCAGACCTTACAACGGTTGTAAAATATGTAGAGTCTGCCAGGGCGAAAAGTTGGCTGTTATTCCTAAACCAAAAATGATTTACTAAATGAAATAACAGAAATTATGACCATTTTTAACCATTGCAACAAATACCTATTAGGATTACACAATCATGGATGAAAATGTTAGAAGACATTTAAGTAACTTCTCCTAATTTTGAAAATTGCGCGTTCACAAAAGATCCCTGTTACGTGAGCGTTTTTTAAAAAAACGATAAAATCATTTATTACAAATCGCCTGAAGACACCGAAAGTTAGAAACTTGGGTTGCGTAATAACTGGTTTATAAATGAAAAAAATGTTCAAAAGTTCTACAATATAATTATATTGAACACTTTTTAATACAACTGCCTACTTGTTTAGTTTAATTATCACCAAAAACTAAATATATATATGTTACGGAAATTAACGAAACTTGGTTATAAACAACCGACAATTCGAAATGATTTGTTTGAACCTTATCTTTTATCGATACTCGTATTTAAGTAGATGTTCTGTTTTTAATTAAACAGCATTATATATTTATATCTATTGGCCTGATTATTTACAATAAATTTTTATTACGAAAATGTGTGTCAATCGGCAGGATTCGAACCCTATCCACATAGGCAAGGCTACCATGTAATCTGGCACATCTTAGACCTCGCGACCACGAATGCCCATTAGTCTAAACGAGGTTTTGATCAAGCCTATATAATACAGTTTTCGATTTATCGCAATAACTATATCCGCTCTGAAATGTATTGTAATGTCAACAAATCTAAACATGTTAGGGAAATTAACAAACATTAACGAACCTTAGTTATAAACAACCGACAATTTGAAATTAGATAAAAAATAGTGTTCAAACAAATCATTTCAAAGTGGAAGAGGGCTTTTTATAACTATTGTGTGTGTACGTGTTTATGTGCGTAAACTTCTGGTATTGTATTTTATTTTACTTCATTTTGTGCATTTATATATATATTTAAATTATTTTGTTCTATTTAATTAATTTCATTTTATTTTTATTTTTTTCTACCTTTTTGTGATTTGTTTTTTGTAATTGTTTTTTATTTTTTATTTTTTATAATCATTTCTAACGAAGATCATGGTGTAATGAAGAAGGCCACAAACTTACTGAAAGTAAAGTTTCATCGTCAAAATGTTGCTGTTATTATTAAGATGAAAAATTATGCAGAACACATGCAGGCAGTCCAACGATTGTTTGTGGCTTGGTAATTTGAGGCATGCTGGGAGGTGAGCGCTCACGATGGTGTTGGACACTGTGTTGCTTTTGAGACATCATTTTAGGAAGTTTAGTTTCTCGGACAGTTCAAATAGTTCCCTTACGATAGCAAATTAATCCTGGCCCAGGTGTAGGGATAGGAAAGTTTTGTAATTTGCTTGAAGCATTGTGTATATTAGGATAATGGTTAGGTTTTATGGGCTGTCACAATGTGTTTAGTAAAATAAGCTAGCACAAACTCTTCTAACATTCTGAAGATGAGATTTTAATCTCGAAGTATAATTGTTTAATAAAAAGGTCATAGCCAACAACTTCTTTATCTTCCTTTATTTTACTAAACGCATTGTGACAGCCCTCAAAACCTAACCATAATCCATATACATATATATGATGTTTTTGATTATCTATTTTTTACGAATATTATAGAATAGTTTTTATAACCTTATCAATAGAAGTTTATTGAACTTTATATTTTGGAATTATATAATTTAGTTTTATATTCGTATTTCCTTGATAAAATATACTATGAAGCTTTAAAATAAAAAATTATTTCATATTTAATCTTTTTCTTAACCTCGTTCTGATCTTTATGCTCGCTACTGTGTATATATATATATATATATATATATATATATATATATATATATATATCCGAGTAAATAAGAAACAAAGAAAAATTTACAACGACCAAAACATTAATTTAAAACAGTGCTCAATATATAATATAGAGATGTGAATATTTCTTATAAATTATAGTTTAGAGTATGTGCAAAATTTTTTATCCACTCTTTGTTTTTGCGTTTATGAAAAGTGATTTTGTTTGTAATCTCGAACAGATCATTCTCGAAGGTAAATAATTTGTCTATGAGAGGAGCGGTTTCTATGTTTTTAAATCCAAATATATCCTTAGTATCTGAAACATCATGGCTTTTAATGAAGAAATGTGCCTTCCATCTAACTCTTCGTGCTATCGCCCGGTTCACACTCCATCCACGTCTATTGAACAGGTGAAGAGCCTCATCCCTTGTTCCCTGTTTAGGATGTGGTTCCCGGCACTTTCTTCCAATCTTTTCACTCTATTCTTTTTTTCAATTGGAGTAGATAGACTAAACTATCGCCCGGTTCATACTCCACCCACGTCTATTGAACAGGTGAAGAGACTCATCCCTTGTTCCCTGTTTATGATGTGGTTCCCGGCTCTTTCTTCCAATCTTTTCACTCTATTCTTTTTTTCAATTGGAGTAGATAGACTAAACTATCGCCCGGTTCATACTCCACCCACGTCTATTGAACAGGTGAAGAGACTCATCCCTTGTTCCCTGTTTATGATGTGGTTCCCGGCTCTTTCTTCCAATCTTTTCACTCTATTCTTTTTTTCAATTGGAGTAGATAGACTAAACTATCGCCCGGTTCATACTCCACCCACGTCTATTGAACAGGTGAAGAGGCTCATCCCTTGTTCCCTGTTTAGGATGTGATTTCCGGCTTTCTCTTTTCTAATCTTTTCACTCTTACGTAGCCCCCTGCACATCAGTGGCGTTACCGCCTTGCTCGGGGTGATATGATTAAAAAAAAACAATCAGTCTTTAGGACCAATGGATAAAAAAAAATTGTACATGTTCTAAACTATTATATATGCAACAATATTTGGGCTTTAGAAGAAAACTTAAAGAGTGCAGCAGAATTAAAGAGTCACTTGCATGCACATGAATGTGGCAATGTACTGAAGTTTGCAGTCACTGTCATAATTTGAATTGGGTGTATTTTGTTTGAAAGCTTTCTTAACCGGGTGTCCTTCTGTTTATCAATTTACTAGATTTTCTTTTTCTATATCCTTTTAATATTATTTTAACTGTAACTTAATATTAAGGATACGCTTATTTTAAAACCATATTTCATCCTATTCCATCAATTCAAGACTATCTTATTCTTCTTGTTGAAATAAATCTCCATTTTATACTTAAGAAATGATGGTCGTCTTCTGTTGGAAAGTGGCAATCATCATCAGCATACATATGCTCTCATTACGACTGATATAGCTAGAGAATAGAATTTTAAAAACAGTTTACACTTCTGCGATATATGCAAAACTCTTCGGAAATGAACTGATTTCTTTCGGTGACTGGCGTATGTATACATTGCTTATATACAACACGTTAAAATTTTCCTTCTTTAATTCCATGCGCCTATGGCTTAGGGGCTAGCGACTGCAACTGACACAAATCGGTCGAGTTTCGAACCCAGTCAGAAGCAAGTAGATTTGTCTAGCCACACCGATGAGCTCTGATACAGCAAAACAGGCTTGTATGTGAATGACTAATATATATATATATATATATATATATATATATATATATAACACACACACACACACACACACACACACACACATATATATATATATATATATATATATATAAAATTACAGATTTAAGAGTATTGTAATTTTAAATCCTAATTTCATTGCAAAAACATTGTCAATAATAAGAACCGATATGTTAAAATTTGATGTACGTATGTATACACAAACTTAAAATTCCGCAATTTATGAAATGAAAAAATAAAGATTGCTGACTCTTACTGTTCACTTTCTTGTGGTAAAATTGACATTAAAATTTAATCACAGGTGTATGGAATACTTTTAAATATCTCACGTCTCTAATTGATCTTTTCATTACAGATAATAATTTATCAAGCAACACTCGGTTCTATGCAGGCATTACGTCTCCAGTCACAAGTAGATGAAAGACGATTTCACTGAATATACTGGTTAAGTCAAGAAAAATTGCGTTACTAAACGGATTGATTTGTTCAAAAGATGGTATACATTTATGTAAGATGATATGAAATTGATCGCTTGAATAGATAAATAAATATTTTTTCCGAGAAATAATATTTATTTGTTTTCAAAAATAGTTTGATAATTTTATACGGAATGACTTGATATTACTTCTTTAATTAATAGGACCGAAGACAGTCACCGACACTTATACATCACCTCCATATATATATATATATATATATATATATTAATCGTATCACCCAGAGCAAGGCGGTAACGCCACTGATGTGCAGCGGGCTACGTAATAGTGAAAAGATTGAAAAAGAGAAAGCCGGAAATCACACCCTAAACAGGGAACAAGGGATGAGCCTCTTAACCTGTTCAATAGACGTGGGTGGATTGTAAACCAGGCGATAGAGAGATCTATCTACTCCAATTGAAAAAAAAATACAAAGTGAGAAGATTGGAAAAGAGAAAACCGGAAACAACATCTTAAACAGGGAACAAGGGACGAGCCTCTTAAATATATATATATATATATATATATATATATATATATATATGTTTGTGTATATTTTTGTGGTGTGTTCATAATTTACATATCAGTTACATATTGAAAACCATGAATATTTATAAATATTGAACGTCTTTTCACACGAATAGATAAGTACAATGATTCACTCTCTAACCTGCAGCGCGCTTTCATTAATGAAGATACGTCGAACATCAGGTTCAACTTTATGGATTTTTCTACGGAATATCGTTAATGAAATATTTATCATAAGGATTCAAAGGAGATTCCCGCTTTTTGATTGTATAAAAGATGCACAACGTATTCTTGTCAGATAAGTTAGCATTAGCGAATTTTAAACTTTTAAGTCGGGCGTTGATACACTTTCTCATACAGATATTGCTTGATAAACAAACTGCATTTAAAATGATGTTGAAATAAATAAAAAAAATTATGTTGTAGGATAGACATTAAAAATTCATCTCAAACACTTAATTTAATTTTTCGAATGGAATTACATTTCGGAAACCATTTTATAATACGCTTTATTCGGTGTGTCAACTAAAATAATATCAATATTTCTCTAAAAATTATGACTTAGTTTTAATTTTAGATATATTTTGTCAGCTTTTGAAAAGCAAAATAGAATTATTGAGTCAACATAAGATAAAGTCATAAATAATGTTCATAATTTCATTAGATACGAAGATTTTGGAGAAGATTAATAAAAGTCTGCGAATGGGAGTAGAACATTAATGCCTTTACTTCAGTATACTAACATTTCCCACCTTATCAGAAGAATGACAAGATAGAAATAACACTCTCAAATTATTTAATCTCTTCCTAGATTTTGACCGATTATGACGATAAACTACATCCGGCAGCAAGGCCACTCACCAGGGTTCATCAGTGAACTGCTGTTGTTGCCAAGTTTACCCTGATCCAGTGTGATGGCACCTGTTAGAGAACTAGCTATTGGTATATAGTTAACCCCCAAACTGAGGGCAAAATGATAGGAAATTTTAAGTATAAATTTTATAGTGAAAGCACTAGTAATAAATTTTGGAAAAACATAGCAGCAATACATAAAAAAAATAGTAGCAATACATTACAAAAATTACCAGAAATACATCAAAAAATCGTGACAATACATTAAAAATATGACCACTAATAAATTAAAAGTAGCAATACATTAAAAAAATATAATCAATATATTAAAAACATTACCAGTAACACATTAAAAATAATCGCAATACATTAAAAAATTGCAGCAATAAATAAAAAAATTACCAGTAATACATTAAAAAAATAGCAGTAATACATTAAAAATAGCAGCAATACATAAAAAATTACCAGTAATACATTTAAAATTAGCAGAAATACATTAACAAAATTACCAGTAATAGATTAAAATAATAGCTGAAATACATTAAATAATTACCAGCGTCACATTCATATAATAGCAGCAAAACATTAAATAAATATTAGCAATACATTAAAAAATAGCAGCTATACATTAAAAATAGTAGCAATACATTTAAAAGTAGTGGGAATACATGTAAAAAATATTACCAGTAATACATTAAAAATAGCAAAAAATACATTAAAAATAGCAGAAATAGATTAAAAAAATTACCAGCAATACATATTTGAAAAAAGAACAAAAAATACCAATAATACATTTAAAAAAACTTACAAATAATGCATTTTTGAAAAAATATATAAATAAATAAAAATACCAACAATGCAAATTTGGAAAAAATAAACAATAAAAAAAAAATACCAGCGATATTTTTTTGAAAAAAGAAAAAAATACCAGCAGTATATTTGCCTCTCGAGCAAAAATCTTTTTACAAAAATATTTCAGTGAATCTTAAACTGATTTCATACAAAGAATACATATTCGATTCATTTAAGTTGATATGCAAAATAAACCAAACCTACAAGACTCTCTGCAATAATTTTTTTTGTAAAAATCATCAGTGAAACTTGATCTCTATTCTATTCATACGAACCTATAATTAGAATATTGGCGGCATTAAATAATCTACGAGATTGATATTTTTCAAAAGAAAATAAACTCCAAACCTAGACTATAGTAATATCAACCGCTTCTTAGAAGTGAACATTTCGCATTCATTAAACGATCAGCTAGTACTTTTGTTGGTTGAAATGTATAAAATCTCTCTCGTAAGATGCTTTCCGGAATACAGATATTTCCGGAATACAGATATTTCCGGAATACAGATATTTCAAGTCCATGAGCTGTTGCCGCTCTTTCCACTATTGATTTTCAGTTGCTTAATGTTTTACTTGAAGTAAGGTTGAATGCCAACATTTTGTTTGTCATTATTTTTATTACGAGTTACACGTGATAACCATTTCACTTTTTACTGATGTTGGTAGTCTTCAAGTGATGTGTTTTCATTTATTTTGTATAGTTCAGTGTTTGGTAGAATTTTTATTTCTATATTTTTTAATCATTGATTTTAGAAAGCGATTGTATAGAGCTGAACATAGATTTCTAAACGCCTTTGGTTCCATGAATCGCATTCATATGAAAGTCTCATTCTGATGAGGCTATTTCGAAAATATTATTCGAGTTTTTAGGCTGGTGGTTCTGTAGTAATTTGCGGTGTTAGAAAAAACTACCTATGACCCAGCCTATTCTAAGTTGAATTACATTTTCTCCCATGCTAAATATCCTCTGCGTATTAAGCGAGAGGAACTGATCGTTTAAGGTCCTGGGCATGACAGTAAACTGCATTCAGTAGCAAGGCCTCTGATTGAGGGGTTGTAAGGATCATGGAACCACCTCTTAATTGCTGTTGTTCTCAGGTCCACCCTGTCAGGGTTCCAGTTATGGGCAAATAGTTATCCCCTCAAACTGGGGTCAAAACACTATAAATTACTTTTATATAATATATACGTAAAAATAGATTTTATAGAAAAATATACGTTTTTGAAGAAAGAATTTACCAAGAATACATTTTTGAAGAAAAAAATTATTATCATAAAACATTTTTAAAAGAAAAAAAATATGACGACCAATATATTTTTGAATACAAACTAGAAGTCATTTTTAGTTTCTAAAATAAAAAAAATAATTTTTTATCAAAATTTGACTAAATCAACCTTCTCACTATAACCGAACATTAAAAAAATACATTAAAACATCACCTTTTTGGCGTTAAATAACCCATAAAAGTTGATATGCCGTTAAACAAAACTTAAACTCAAATTCAAACTGATGATTTAAACATTCTAACGTTTTCTAAGTAATTAAGACTCAAGTTATTGTTTTCTAAAGAGAAAATATGAGCCGGTATTTGAATGTAAGTCGTGATGGAACATACTTTGATTTCATAAAAAAAATATCAGGATATGGAATTGCTAAATACAAAACAGTACAAATAGTTCAGTTTATGGATCACGTATTAGCAATTTAGTATAGGAGCTGAATAAATTGAATATAAAATGGAATGAACTAAAGTTATTTTTAGTCAACGCTAAAAGAAATGAATGTTATTGAATAGCCTAATCTGATATAAATTTTAATATGGCTACTAAATTCGCCCAGAAATATCTAAACTGCTATCTTTCTCAGTTTGGTTTAATCTGGTTGGTTTAACTGCATATCAACCCTTTATGGGTCATTTTATGCAAACATTTTATTTTGTGAGCTTTTGTAACTTGCCTTTTAATTACTGGTATTTTTTCCAAATAATGTATTGTGTGAAACTTTTTTCTGATGTATTTTTATATTTTCATGTATTGACCGCAGTTGGGGAATTCCCTGTTTGCTCATAGCTAGGGCCCTGACTGGTAATACCACTCAAGTTTTGTGGACATGGGAACAACAGTAATTAAGCGTTGACTCCACGTTCCCCAAAATCTCCCAATCAAAAACCTTGCAACCAGATTTACTTTATCGTTGTTCCCAGAAACTGTCACTTTCGCAAATTAATGAACAAAATTGGCTTGAATCGAACATATTTTAGCGAGGACTATTCTTCTTCAAAAAGCATTCACTGGTGCTACATAATCACTAACAATGCAATGTAACAAATAATTGAAATCGCATCAGTTGAGGATATTCATCAGAGTAGCAACTAAAATTATTGATTCGTTTTGAACGGCTTATGAAACTTCTGCTGTAAGCGAGATAAAATTTTAGATTGTAGGAAGTTTTTTTTTATTAGATAGTAATGGTTTAGTGATACATGTCTTAATAATTAACCCATACGAAAAGCAATGGATTCGCACTAGTCCACAATGTATTTTCGCATAAATGAATATAACGAAATCAAGAGGTATTGAAAATCGGCTCACCGATAAAAACTTATATGGTATTGTCTATCATCCGACCCACACATCTAAGATTGGTATTCCCAAGTGGTTACCATTAAGAAGACTCGGACTAAAATGAATATGAATTCTACAGTGAATAATGATATAATGAGGATGTTGACTTTCTGCACCACTTAAAATAAAAAGAAAAAAAAAGAAAAATTGTTTAGGATGGAAATCCAAGCTATACTGAAAATGTATTTTCTTTAAAAATTGTTTTATGACAATTTTGTTAATTATTTTCAGCCGAGATAACATTGATTACTCAATCAATAAATACCGACTGTTTCCTTCTTAGGAAACTGTTAATATTACCATGACATTACTAATTATTTTCAGCCGAAATAACATTGATTACTCAATCAATAAATACCGACTGTTTCCTTCTTAGGAAACTGTTAATATTACCATGACATTTCTAACAGATTTACATGAACATCAATACACTGGGTGGCCATGTTAGCGACCACAGAATTCCATCCTGATGGCAAAATCCATTAGACTTGAACCATAAAGGCTCCAGAAAGATGCATACAAAAAATAAAAGTAGACCTTTGGTAAACTGAGCCAAGCAGGGAAAGCACATATCGTTATTTGAAAAAAAAAACTGCTTTTTATTAATCTGAAATTCTAAAAAACTTACTTGTCTGCTCACGTTGCTGTTGGTGTGTTTGTCGTCGCCACTGGCGAACCCAAGTGACGACAGCTGAGAGCGTGGCATAAGTGAAGAGGAAAACAACGGCTGTCTTTTGGGGAGACGAAAGCAAATCCGAAGCAAAGGAGTGTAAAAAAAAGCCCCCAAAACACACACACACACACACACACACACACACACACACACACACACACACACACACACACACATACAAGGCACCCACAGTGTTTCGAATTGAGGGTTGACAGGGATATGAGGTTGGCGATGTCCCATGTATGATGTTCAGGGTGTTGGCGGATGTGAAGTCTGGGGTTCTGACGGATCCGATGACCTAAAGCGGTCGAGATCTCCTTGGCGTGCACAGATTTCACAATTAGGTATAGACACACGAGATTTACATGTTTTCTCGGTCATGTTGCCTAACTGATCTTACGAAGAGGAAACGGATCTCAAATTTATGCAACAATCTGTGTACATCAAACTTGTGTGTGTGTGAGTGTTTCCTGGTGTATGATTGATTGAAGTTGTATCATTGCTTTGTTTTATGTACAGGCATACTGTTTCTTCTTTTTACTTATGTTCATTCAATACAAGGTCCAAGAGCCACCCAAGATAGTGGGTTACTATATGGAATTATTTTAGCGTAGAAAAGAATAAGTTTTAGGTGTATAAAATTTAACTAGACCTTAGAAGAAACCGGGAACCTATTCGTAAACAGCAAAAAGGTGTAAACATCGACTCCTGTTCAAAAGAACGAGGAGATCTTTGAATGTGTATGTAGGTATTAATGTATCTATCTATCTATCTATCTATCTATCTATCTATCTATCTATGTGCTCAATCTATCTGCTCAATCTAATATTGTATAACGAGCTAGTATGCGTTCCGATAACTAAGTATTTTTCGTGTTCTAATGGAAAGTAGTTTTTTTTTTTATCAAAGAATGATTTAAGCAATGCAATATACATGAACATCACTGCTCTCTCTTAACATTTCTGGCAATTGAGAAATAATGATAATGCACGCATTATTACGTATTGGAGTAAAAGTCAAAACTATTAATGGGAAAAGCGATAAATGTAATTCATGCCTTATTGAAAAATTAGTTTTGTTAATACACTTAAATAAACCTAATTCATTAAACAAGTGAAATGAATTGGTGGCTATATGTAGGCATAACAATAATTGTCTGCTGAAAAACGTTGATCCAGATGTTCAACTTAAATTATAAGGTTTGCCTTTTTAAGTTTTAACTGAAATTTCATACTTAAAAATCCAAGTAATCTCCCTTTATGCGTAATATAAAATTAATATTCACGACATTGATTTTTTTTATATCTACAGAATAACAATCCCGTCGATTTTAAATGCAAAATATAATTTTAAACTAAAAAGATCCATTCTTTTTATTATATGTACTGTTCCAACATTACATTAATCAGATTTTTAATTTAAATTACGTAACGCTCAGTTGACACTCAGCATTTGAAAGCTCTGCTGTGAATGAGACTTCGAAGACTCATAATGGTCAATATATGTGCGTGAAAATCTGTGTATATGCAAACACTTTCTGCAATCTTTTCACATATTAATAAATTCAAATTATATATATATATATATATATATATATATATATATATATATATATATAGTATATCGAGGCAGCAAGTAATTTTCTAAACATATTCTATTAAATATAAGAGACAATGAATGTCTATTATGGTTAATCATGAGCCGTTCTAAACGTCGTATTTTTGCTTTAATTTCAGTTGAAAATAAAGACAAAAATTCTCCAACATTTGGATAATTATTTATTGGTTTTCTTCTAAGCTTTCGGCTCACATGAGCCATCTTCAGAGAGGTAGTTTAAACTGAAATATTATGAAATCCACCATCACCGACGATTTTATTTTGTGTTGACATAAAACTCCGCTTGGCAACGGCAATAGTTACCAAAAATAATAAACGCAGTTCTTAAGTTTGCGATGCGGTTTTATGACGTCACACCGCGGGATAGCGCGAAATGACAACAAAACCATGTAGTCAAATGCAATGTAATATGTTATTTCCTGTTTTAAAGTTGATTTTATTGAGTGTTGGTTGTTTTGATTTGATGTACATGGCCTCCAATATCTGCAGGTTCCTCTTACTGTATATATATATATATATATGAGGTATATATAAATATATATATAATTTGAATTTATTAATATGAGAAAAGACTGCAGAAAGGTTTTGCATATACACAGACTTACACGCACATATATAGACCATTATAAAACTAAAAAGGTGTCAATATATAAAAAAACATTGTGTTTATCACCACGAAAAAAGTACTCACACATATATATATATATATATATATATATATATATATATATATATATATGGTCATACGCAGATAGTCCCGTTTCGCTGTATCACAAATTATCGGTACGTTTAGACATTCGATTAATTCTAGCCAGGACTGAAACCTGACCGAATTGAAATCAAACTGCGATTCAACTTCAGAGTTATAGGCACTCAACCGATGAACTTTAGCGTGTTATATACTGTGTAAACACGCCAGTAATATATAATATATAGTAAACACGCTGCAATCCTACAAAAAGTGACTTAGGCATAATTTCCAGGGAAATTCTAAAAAATCTAATAGAGAAGCTACTATTGAATCTACAACCAAACCTTTGGAAAAGTTCTTCAAATACGATAGACTGTTTTAACAACATCAAAAACAAATCTAAATCCACCTTCCTTAAATTCGATATTGTCGATTTCTATTCCTCTATATCAAGGGACCTTCTTGAGAGTTGTTTAAGATTTGCTAAAAATTACGTGAACATTTCGGATAGGGACTACGAAATTATCTTTGCGGCGAGAAAATCCATTCTCACCTTTGATGATTCCACATGGACAAAGGGGCCGGGGGAGGTTTTTGACGTCCCTATGGGAGCATATGATTCAGCCCAGGTGGCAGATCTTGTGGGAATTTACATTTTAGATATTCTAAGCAGATCTTTAGACCCAAAACAATTAGGCCTATATCGGGACGATGGATTAATAATTATCCCTAATTCCAATGGGCCCTACACAAATAGGATACACAAAAAATAATTAGAGCCCTGAAGTAGCTCGGTATTAAAGTCGAAGTCACCTCTAATCTTAAAATTGTAAACTATCTAGACATCACCTTTAACTTAAATGATGGATTCTACCAAACATTTCTCAAAGAAAATAGTTCCCACACTTATATTAATATTTCATCCAACCACCCCAAAAATATTATAAAACAGATACCCAATATATTGAATAATAGAATCAACCAATTATCATCCAACATTAAAACTTTCAACGCAAGTAAAAATATTTACAATAAGGCCCTTCAAAAAAGCGGATATATGAACAAGTTAACATATAATAAACCTACAATAGACCTCGAATCATCCAAAAATAAAAATAAAGGAAACTGTATAAAAAGAAAGATAATTTGGTTTAACCCCACTTATTGTAAACTAACATCAATATTGGTAAATATTTTCTCAAGTTAATAGACAAAAATTTTAATAACAGTAACCCTCTACAGAAGATATTTAATAGGTACACCCTTAAAATTAGTTATTCTTGCACCCCGAATATGTACAGCCTTATTAGTTCCCATAATAGGAGTATTCTGGTGAACTTGCGCAATGCTGAATCTAGGTCCGGAATTCTAAACGGATGCAACTGTAATTCTGTGGACGCCTACCCGGTGGAGGGAAAATGCAAATCCACCCAGGTGATTTATGAAGCCCGCATTTCTCCATCTAACAAAAAAAAAAAAAAAAAAAACGACTTCCGGACCTATATCGGTATGTCCTCCGCCGGTCCTTTCAAACAAAGACTGTATAACCACAGGTACTTTTTTTCGAACCCCGGTCAGAGGTACCAGACAGCCCTTTCGCGGGCATTCTGGAAAATGAAAGAGGAAGGGCTGGATCCTGAAATTAGCTGGAAACTAATAGGTTCAGCCCGTATTCCGAGGAATTTTCGTGATAGGTGCTGTCTATGTTTACTGGAAAGAATTTCAATATTAACGTACCCCCACCAACACCGGCTACTGAACCTTAGGATGGAATTCATCAGTAAGTGCCGCCACAAGGCAAATTTTTCGAATACTTAAATTTAGAATTTAATTCCCTGTTGACTAAATGTTAGAATATAAATGAAAAGGATTTATTTTAAGTTTTAATCTTAATTTTACCCTAACGTTAACCTTAAAAAGTATTTTAACCCCCCCCCCCCCCAACTTCCTATTCCAAGCTCCTTTAATTGCCTATCTTTAGAAAATATGGATTCTTTTACTAAACCCCTTTTTCCTTGGTTAACACATATATGTATATATATTTTTTTTCTCTAATATTTTTTCTCGAATATTTTTTCTCTAATAATTTTTAAACTTATAACTTCCTATAATTAGCATTTCGCTCGCTTCTACCTAAAAGTTTAATCAAATAAACTGAAATACAATTTTTTTAAATCTTATATTGAAACCCATTCCTTCTCACCTAAATACACCTCTTCAAACAGCCCAAAATCTTAACTTTAAAAAGTAATTTAACTCATTTAGTTGTCTATCTTTATAAAATATGAACTCCTATTCCTCCCCTTCCTAAATATACCATTTCAACACCCTGTAACCCCGCGACTACCAACTCTGTCTTTTTCCACTTTGTGACCGTTATTAACCTAAAACCCCCTCCACACTCTAACCCAGGGACTTCGCCATTTGGAAAAAACAATGTCGCTGACGTGACGTAGAGTCTCTATTAGAGATCCTATGTCGAAATGTACATCCAACACCTTTGAATTTTGAAAATTTTCTCTAATTTAATATATATATATATATATATATACTATCTGCACTATCTGGGTGTAACTCAAATCAATCAGATTCTACCTTCTGATATGATAGCTTATTTATCACGTGTGTGAAATAGAATAGAAAGTTTCATGTCAGCAATGCCATATTTTGTTCGAACTCGGATGGTGTAATAAACAGCGGCTCGGAAAGAGAATTCGGAGACCCAATGTCAAATTCTCTACAGATTATATATATATATATATATATATATGGAAGTAGAAATACACTTTGAAAAAATCTATGAATCATCACTTACTCTCAACTATGGGTTAAATACCAGAACATGTATTTAAAAAAACATTGATATTCTAAAAAAAATATTAAGACGGCATTCAGCAAAATGAATGATTATTTTTACAAACAGAATTAAATAAATTACACAAAAGCCGTAAAAAAACAAATTATTCGGATACTTGTCCTCCAGACATGTAGCACCTATGTGTCAAAATATCTCAAATGATCCGAGGTTGATTGCACATGTACTAGAATCGTCAGTAGAATTGAAGATATAATCATAATAATCCTGTTATTTTCCATGAATAGTACGTTAATTCTTTTTTTAATATATGCTAGTATATTTCCTTCAGCAACCAAAATCTTGATAATTGACCTCTGTTCAATCCTGGAGCATGCTTCTTAGTCGGCCATCTTGGTTAATCTCCAAAACTCTCAAAGTCTTTATCAATTTGCCAAAAAAAAAAAAATTAAATCCCTTTGAAAAAGAAGTAAATAAAAAAAGTAAAAAAGTAAGCTTCTGACTGTATTAGAAGTCCTTATACCGAAAAATTTACCATATTTAATGAATGACCCACATATATATATATATATATATATATATATATATATGTATGTGTGTGTGTGTACATAATTTATTTGTTCGAGCATTATTTTTCATCGGTACTCATATTATGAGTTAAACAGTCATATATATACCGGCCTGATTATTTATGAGAAATTTTTGTTACGAAAATGTGTCATTGGGAAGGATTCGAACCTGCGATCCTAACAACATAGGGGAAGTCACCAATTGCTTTAGTGCGTCTAAGTCCGCTCGATCACGAATAATTCCACTATTAATCGAAGTTAAATCAAGCCTTATGAACTCAATTTTTGATTTTTCCTAAATACCTATCTCTGCTCTGAAAGGTAAATTTCTGTAACTTTGTTTTCATAATATCGATACAATATCGATTCGTTAATCTCCTTAACTTTCCTTTATATATATATATATATATATATATATATATATATATATATATATGTGTGTGTGTGTGTGTGTGTGTGTGTGTGTGTGTGTGTGTGTGTGTATAATGTACGCAGTTGACACATTGCTGATACCAGACACGTAAAGAAAACTACACCTTCTATAGATGGTAGCTTAAAAATGCAAACAGAATCACTAGAAAAACTTTAAGAAAACTGAATGCATGGTCATCAATAAAAAGTGGAGCCTAAAATGCCAACTACAGGCGAGATACACTAAAATCAAACAGAAACAAAAATTTAAATACCTAGGATGTGTTCTAACAGAAGACGGGAATTGCGACACTGAAATCCGAATTGGCTTGGCCAACGATGCATTCTAGAAGTTGAGTAGACTATTTAGAGACAGGAAATTTTGCTAGAAACAAAAAAGAGAAAAAGTACTGGATCGCTTTGTGATGTCTGTTCTTCAGTATAGCAGAGAACGCTGGTCAATATCATCAAAGAGAAGGAAAAGACTTGAAGCAACTGAAATAAAGTTCTACAGAAGGATGCTAAGGATACCATTGATTGAACATGTGAGCAACGATGAGGTTTTGGAAAGGACAGAAATGAAAATGAAAATAATATTTAACATCATGAAAAGACAGCTGAAGTTCGTGGGACATCTAATGAGGAAGGATGGCTAGGAGAATCTGATACACACAGGTCAGATAGAGGGAAGAGGGATAGAAGAAAGCAACGCGTAACATACTTGATGGGACTGAGCAAGTTGATGGCAGATCGGGGTTTGGATGACATATCAACAGAAAGCTTGCTAAGAGCCACTAGAGATAGAGAAATGATGAAGGGCATGATCGCCTACGTCCTGAAGTGGCACATCACACTGAAGAATATATATATATGTGTGTGTGTGTGTGTATGTGTGTTTGTGTGTGTGCGCGCGCGCGGGTGTGTGTGTGTGTGTGTGTGCGCGCGCGGGTGTGTGTGCGTATGTGTGTGTGTTATTAAACTGTAATTATGTTTAATAGCAATTTTTTCGGTAGTTTATTGTTGGCAAAGCATTTTAGGCAAGCCCATTTTTTGTCATAAAGTGCTTATTTTGTCATAAAGTGCTTTTTTGTCATAAAGTGTTTAATATCATGATAAGGATAGAGTGTTAATAATATTAATGTGGAAAAACTTGTCATTTAACTGATCAGTGTTATTTCAGTCGTGCCGACTTCAAAATTTCGTGGGGGGCATTATTGTAATATCTTCACATTTTTGGAACCTTTTTTTTCCTGCTGCTGTTTCCCAATTTATTTCATATTTGTATGAAGATTATGGTAATTTAATATATTTTTCTGGGAGTGATCTTTTTGCATAATTAAGAAATTGTAGAATATTATATGGATAAATGTCATGAAAGATATTTTTCCTGTCGATTTTTTGTAGTTTGAATTTGTTTTGTGGTATTTCAACTTGAATGAGTTGCTTAAACCTGAAATCGAAATATTTTGTAAGACATTGTATGCCTTCTACGACAATATGATCATTTTGTTACAAAATATATTTATTGCTGATAATTTGTCTATAAATAAGTATCGTTGCAATTTTTTTTTAATATAAAATGTATTGTTAGTACTCTTACTCTAAAATTGTATTTTACAATTCTTCGGCAGCAAGGCCTTTGATTGAGTGGTTGTGAGAAGCATGGAACCATCTCTTAATTTCTATTGTTCCAAGGTCCACCCTGACCCTGAGTGGTAGCACCTGCTAGGGTCCTAGATATAGGCAAATTGTTAACCCCCAAACGAAGGTCAAAACCCTATGAGAGTAAAAAAAAATACACTTTTGTAGAAATATATATTCATAAAAATAGACTTTTATAGAAAATACACATTTTTGTAGAAAAAAATTATTACCACAACACATTTTTCAAGGAAAATGTTATTCTCAGCAAAACATTATTGAATACAAAACTGGAAGACATTTTCAGTTTTCTAAAATAAAAAACAAATGTTCATTAAAATCTTACTAAATCAACCTTCTCACTATAACCGAGCATAAAAATACTTAAGATCCCATCTATTTGCATTAAATAACTCACAGAGGTTAAGATGTCGTTAAAAAAAAACTCAAAATACAAATTTAAAATGTATTTTATACTTTCATGCTGGTCTCTTTTTTTTTTTTTTTTGGATGATCATTACTTGTTTATTGTTGTGACTCTACCACTACGTGTCAGGGTGGACCTGTTAATAACACAGGTTCAGAGATGGTTCCACGCTCCTGAAAACCTTCAATTCCCCGATTGGAAGCCTCGCAATCCTCTGCAGCTTATCATTATATTAATAAAAATGATTTGTTTTATATTATTGCAATATTGTTGCTACTTCTTAATCAGTTGTCGCATAATTTAACTCATTAAGATCCGACACCATAATCGTAAAATGAAAAAGAAAATGCTTTTAAGTAGCAACTTACGAAATGTTATCAAACAGATTCGTCACAATAAAGATATCATTTTCACAAAAATTGATAACACCCACACCTTTTTATTAATTTAGAAAAAAAATGCCAATGTAAATTGCAATCATTTCTCAATGACAAAATATAGCTTATAAATTTTCACAGAGCTAAGTTTTCTCTGCAAGTCCCTGAATTAAATCAGTTGAACAATTAGTTGGCAATTATTATATACAAGCATTTTTTGTATATTTTTAACAAATGATGTTATTAGCATTGACGGGAGTAGTTAATTTGAAATATAATTCAATTAATATTTTTTGTGAAATTTATTTTTAACTTAAATTTTACATCTAATATATACATATACGTGTACAATTTCTGTTTATAAAGTTTTATTTTTAAAATTATTTTGTTGGTATCGAAAGGTTTTATATCTGTCAAAATTCATTCGTAAGTTAGAAAGTAAGTTGAAGGTTCAAATAATCAGACACTTTGAAAATAGGTAAAGATTTTGCAGACAGAACAATATCTTTCAAATCGATGCATAGAAATTTTACAGAGAATAAGCAAACAAAAATGCCACTCCCACAACAATGGAAGATGTTATACAGTTTGGGGAAAAATGGGATTGCCCTAAAGAAAATAACAAAGAAGCAGATTGAATTGCGCAAAAGATAGAAAGGATGAAAAATAAAACAGAAAAAACATGGGAGGAAATCACAGAAAAATATGTTGAATGTGAACTCAAAAAAGCAAACAATTTGAAATCTTCAGGAAGTGATAAATTTCTTAACTTTTGATTCTATTATCTAAATACATCACATAAAAAAACAAGTCAAAAAAATTTCAGGAAGTGTTCATTGATACTCGCATTCTAGCAGTGGAAACCAAAAGAATGACCTTCCTTCTACCCAGGAAGGTTGATACACATGTCCCCAAAACTACAGACCAATGACATTTCCTCCCACTACGTACAAACCGTTGAAAAATATTCTAACAAAACATATATACTACCACTTAGAAAAAATTATATACTACATTTTGAACAAAAAAGGCTGGCAAAAAAGCTCTTACAGATGCAAAGACCAGTTACATATTAATAGGATGCTCTTGAAAAACAGCTTCAATCTAAAGAATAATATCAGTACTATCCGAATAGGTTACCGTAAGGAATTCTATATGTACACTATTTCTGGATATTAGAATATTTAAATGCATGGAAGCTATCACTCGTCGTCAACAATTCCATCAATGTATGTCGATATGGAAAAAAACACTTCACCTCAACCATATAAATGTAATCCATTAGCCTGGTGATATAAATAAAAACAGAGGAATATTTCAAGGTGACACTAAGTCTCTCTTAATATTTTGTATATCCCTATTAGCATTAACCAGCAAACTTAAGAGGAGGTAACATGGCTACATAATATTTCAAAAGAAAATAAACAAACTATTTTATATGAATGAATTAAAGGAATGCCAATGAGCTAGACGATCTCTTGAAAACAGTAAAAATTTTTTATTTGCAACATTAGAATGGAATTCTGTTTAGATAAATAGAATGACCAAAGCAGAAATCAAAATGTAAAGATGATGAAAATATTATTATTGACAATTATAATAATAATAATAATAATAGCCAAAAAATAAGCCATCTATATTACATGGATGACTGAACGTTGTATGATAAAAATGATAATGAGCTGGAAGTTCTTCTGTAAACTATAAAATGCTTCAGTGAAAACATTGGAATGAAATTCAATTTGAATAAATGTGCTAAAGCTACAGTTTTACGAGGATTGCTAAAACAAACATCCTCAATTCGCTTAGACCCTGCTGTAACAATAAAAGGAATAAAGTCGGAAGGTTATAAATACCTAGGTGTAAATGAGAGTAAAAAATTCACCATAAAAATGAAAGAAATAGTGCGCAAAGAAATAGACATAGTGAGTACATAGTGCGTATAGAAGGCTACGACTGATATTCAAAACTGAATTGAATTCTCTGAACAGAATTATGGCCATTAATAGCCTTGCAATCCCAGTTGTCCAATATAGTTCCAACATCTTGAACTGAACTCTAAACAACATCGGTGAATGGATTCTAAAACAAGAAAGCTTCTTTCTAAGCATAAGATGCATCATCCAAAGACTGATGTAGTCCGTCTATACATACCCCGTAAAGAAGGTGGAAGAGGTCATATTCAGCTAGAATTTTCATACTAGATAATAACTATTGGCTTACTAACATACGTAGAAAAACAAAGGACTGGATGATACAATTATTCAAACAACATGAAAACAGAAAGAAAAAAATATTCATTAATGAAAGAAAGCAGTAAATACAAACAAGATTTACATTTAGTAGATTCTCTAGACAAGCAAAACAGAAGCCAAGAACCAAATATTAAGGCAAAACTATGAAAAAGAAAGCCAAGGATAAAGCACTTGAACTGATGAAACAACGCTGGCAAGACAAACCTCTGCAAGGCCAATATCCAAAACATGCTAAGAAATCTAATGTTGATAAAGTTAATACTCATCGATGGTTTCGGGCATCTAGATTCAAGTCTGAGACCGAAGGCTTTATTCTTGCAGCGGAAGACCAACGTCTTTTCACTAGGAACTTTCAGGCAACTATTATACATACTAATATGGATCCAAAATGCAGGTTCTGTGATAAATACCAAGAAACAATAGACCATCTAATCTCAGGATGTTCTGTCCATACCCCAAATGAATATAAAACTCGTCATGATAGAGTGGGGCTATATTTAGATTAAACAATGTGCAAACACTATGGAAAATATGTAAACAAACATTGGTATGAATATCACCCAGCTCCGGTTACAGAAATAGAAGATGTCACCATTCTATGAGATTACACCATCTACACAGATAGAAAATTCAGGCAAATAGGCCGGACATTATTGTTAAAAACCAGAATGGAAAAACTTTGTTTTCTTTTTAATCATGTCACCCCAAGCAAGGCATTCTACTACCACTATAGGGATAGAGGAGTTAGTATGTACATAGGGGGAGAGTTGGAGAGAATGGGAGGGTTAGTATGTTAGGAGGTGTCTATTGATCTTACATTGAAACTCCTGGAGATTGCCTATTAATTGATATGGCTTGTCCAAATGATTGTAACATAGTAACCAAGGAATTAGAAAAACTGTAATAATATAAAGACCTGGAAATTAAAATAGAAAATTGTGGAAAGTGAAAACAACAATCGTGTCAGTGATAGTAGGTGCACATGGAATGATAAAAAATGGAATAAAACAACACATTGAAAGAATCCCTGGAAACCCCAGCTTAAGAGATATACAAAAAATTGTCTTGTCAAATACAGCCCACACACTAAGGAGAACTTTGTCTATGTAACACTATGGATGTTACAGGAGATAGAAAAAACATGAAATGGAGCCATAACAACACACCACGACCTGCCTTAGGTCTTCCTGCAGACTTGGTAGATAGTGCGACCATAGCAGAAATCGAAATATGATGAAAAATAAGAACATAATAATAATTATACAAAGATTAGAAAATTTTTAAATGTTTCTCTCATGTTCCGCTCTATGAAGCTATGCATAGTGTAGAAAGTTAAATTGAACTTTAAACAATGACCAAAACAAATCGATGTCACATTGAAAATTTTTATACTGAAATTTTAGAGAGGTAAAATAACTTCTATGACAACTTAATTGTCTCTGTTCGTAGGACGGCTATTTGGCTAGTAACATTAAAAAAGCGAGGGAATGGTGCTTGAACAATTTGTATTCGCTGGTACCTTTATCCCCACTTTTTGTGGTTAAGCATGGTGGTTAACAGGAATTTGTTTGAGGTGATGAGAAACATCTGCGGACGATTCCAGCCCTTGTGAACGGAAAGTATTCTTTCGCCCGAGGGGAAGGACTTCGGCTAGAAACATGGAAAGGCCGGCCACATAAAAACACTCCACTTCAAACAATTCGACGGCGCTTGGCGTTTCAATTTTGAAGTGGATTTGGACATTGGGTTAGGGAGAAAAGCTTCATTGCCTTTACTTGCCGCTTGCCAAGAAATATCTCCGAGCTTTTCAATTTTCAATATTTACCCTTTGTGTCCTATTTCCTACTCGCTTCATTTTCTTTCTTTCTGCTTTTTCTCACTCTTTGTTTTAAATATTTTGCGATTAATTTTAATGATTTTGTTCGATAGATATTGTTCATTTTTGGTTAAATTTTATTTTCTTGATTTTTTTCCCTTCTTTTTTTACACTTTTAAAGTTATAACGATTTCTTTTTTTTATCTGTAAATAAGAATTTTATTTTACATTTTTATCATGTTTTCTTTTTTCTTTCTTTCGTTTCTTTCTTCTTTCATGTCATCAAGATTTTGTCTATATTTATATTTCGTTATGAGCCAATCCAATTTCATTTTTCTTCATCTTTTATCTTTCTTGCTTTCTTGTGTTTACAATCTATTTTATCACGATGTTTTTAACATTAATTCATTCTTTTTTCTTTCTTTCTTTCTTTCTTTCTTTCTTTCTTTCTTTCTTTCTTATGTGTTTACAATCTATCTGTATTCATTTTATCCCGATCTTCTTTCTTTCTTTCTTTCTTTCTTTCTTTCTTTCTTTCTTTCTTTCTTTCTTTCTTATGTTTAATATCTATTCATTTCATCCCGATCTTTTTCCTTTTCTTTCTTGCTTTGTTTCTTTGTTTCTTTCATTCTTTCTTTGTTTCTTTCTTTATTATATTTACAATCTATTTATTTTATCCCAATCGTTTCTTGCTTTCTTTCTTTCTTTCTTTCTTTCTTTCTTTCTTTCTTTCTTGTTTAGAATCTATCTATATATGTTTTTATCCCGATCTTTCTTTCTTTCTTTCTTTCTTTCTTTCTTTCTTTCTTTCTTGTTTAGAATCTGTCTATATATGTTTTTATCCCGATCTTTCTTTCTTTCTTTCTTTCTTCCTTTCTTTCTTTCTTTCTTTCTTGTTTAGACTCTATCTATATATGTTTTTATCCCGATCTTTTTTACTTTCTTTCTTTCTTTCTTTCTTTCTTATGTTTAATATCTATTCATTTCATCCCGATCTTTTTCCTTTTCTTTCTTGCTTTGTTTCTTTGTTTCTTTCATTCTTTTTGTTTCTTTCTTTATTATATTTACAATCTATTTATTTTATCCCAATCGTTTCTTGCTTTCTTTCTTTCTTCTTTCTTTCTTTCTTTCTTTCTTTCTTTCTTGTTTAGAATCTATCTATATATGTTTTTATCCCGATCTTTCTTTCTTTCTTTCTTTCTTTCTTTCTTTCTTTCTTTCTTTCTTTCTTTCTTTCTTGTTTAGAATCTGTCTATATATGTTTTTATCCCGATCTTTCTTTCTTTCTTTCTTTCTTTCTTTCTTTCTTTCTTTCTTTCTTGTTTAGACTCTATCTATATATGTTTTTATCCCGATCTTTTTTACTTTCTTTCTTTCTTTCTTTCTTTCTTATGTTTAATATCTATTCATTTCATCCCGATCTTTTTCCTTTTCTTTCTTGCTTTGTTTCTTTGTTTCTTTCATTCTTTTTGTTTCTTTCTTTATTATATTTACAATCTATTTATTTTATCCCAATCGTTTCTTGCTTTCTTTCTTTCTTTCTTTCTTTCTTTCTTTCTTTCTTTCTTTCTTGTTTAGAATCTATCTATATATGTTTTTATCCCGATCTTTCTTTCTTTCTTTCTTTCTTTCTTTCTTTCTTTCTTGTTTAGACTCTATCTATATATGTTTTTATCCCGATCTTTTTACTTTTCTTTCTTTCTTTCTTTCTTTCTTTCTTTCTTCACGATTTCACAATGTTTATATTTATTCATTTTATTCTAGCTTTTCACCTTTGTTTATTTGTTTCATTCTTTCTCTTTGTTTTTCTTCCTTTCTCCATGTTTCCAAAACTTATCTATATCTACTTATGACCCTCCAAGACTCCCTATTCTTGGTGGCTCTTAGCACACTTTCTCCTGTTACACTACGCAGTCCCCATTCTGTCATCCACATGCTCAGGCCCTTCAAATATGTTATCCGCTGCTTCCTCTGTCTCGTTTCCTCTCTATCTGGCCTGTTAATATCAGGTTCTCCAAGCCCTCCTTCTTTATTGCATGTTCCAGGAACTTTAGTTGTCTCTTCCTGATGCTCAATATTACTTTCCTTTTTGTTTCCATCCTTTCCAAAACTTCATCATTGCTCACATGCTCGATTAACGATATCCACGGCATCCTTCTGTAGAACCACATTTCAGTTGCTTCAAGTTTTTCCTTCACCTTTGATGATATTGTCCAGCATTCACTGCCATATTGAAGAACACTCATCACATAGCAATCCTGTACTCTTTTCTTTGTTTCTAGTAAAATTTTCCTGTCTCTTAATACTTTAGTCATTTTCTGGAACGTGTCCTTTGCCATGCCAATTCACCTTGTGTTGCACTATCCGTCTTCTGTTAGCACTCTTCCGAGACATATAAATTTTTTAAAAATTTAGATACCTGGGATATGACACACACAGGAAAAATTGAAGGCAAGAGAATAACTGTGTAACGGCAAGTAACTTATTTAGCCATGCAAGGGAAATGGATGTTAGAACAGGGATTAGGTTTAAAAAAAGACACAAATTTGCTATGAATTAAAAAGTATAAGTTGTTGAGAACTATAAACACTCTCGTAGTGATGACATATGGTACACGCAAAA
Organism: Ascarosepion bandense; assembly: GCA_037127315.1. Lineage (NCBI taxonomy): Eukaryota > Metazoa > Mollusca > Cephalopoda > Sepiida > Sepiidae > Ascarosepion > Ascarosepion bandense. The sequence goes on along the minus strand of JBBBDQ010000872.1, from coordinate 4,820,691 downwards.
ATAAAAGATAAGGGATAAAAGTAAATGACAGAAAGAGAAAAAATGTGTCTCATGGGTGAGCCCAACTTAAGACACATCCTGGAAAGGATGGAGTCGAGCGAGATATATAGAAAAAGAAAAAGGAATAACGTGAAGAACAAACAACTTATCCAGGGCCAACGAGCAATAAACACTAGGAAACACCCCTCACTGAAGATAGGTATATGAGATAAAGAATTGTGCTGGTAAGACATGACAGATTATAACATAGATGCGGTCATCAACTAAGAATGCGAGACATCTCTTTGTCATACAGTCGAACAGAAAAAAAAACTTCATCTGTTTATGCTTATGATGGTGATGATAATGTTATGGACCATGGTGATGATTTTAAGAAATTTCTTTTCTTTTGGATTTAAATTCAAGACTTGATGTGCGTTGTGGTGCAGTGAATATCGACTAGGAAGGACAAATCGGGGAGCCGAGTTCGAATTTCATTTGAATTCCTTGCATTCACTTACGCGCATATACCCTTGGGAAAGGTATTAATCCGCCTCTTCCCCCCAGTTATGGGTTAAATAATAGAACTGTTGGGACGCCCGCGCCTATTCGACTATAATGGACTATTCCATTACTATGTAAAGTAATGGTGGCATCTACGTAAAAGAGTGTGCCGAGCAGCCGATCGACAAGTCAGTCGTAGACTTCCGGTGACGACCCGGAGGTACCCATTGCTCATACTACATCTTACGACGTTTGAGACGATTAACCTTTATTCTTGTATTGGATACTAATAACTTTGCAAATACTATTTTCACGGAATACAACAATTAACCTATTCCTGTTGTTGAGTTAGTTAACAAGAACAGATTCGGTTTTATATCCTTGGTCGGCAATTAGTCTACCGCAGAAATCAATGACATGGATAATCTTCTGCCCAGTCAGTCATGTCTCGAAAGAGATATGATCGCCCAAAGCGTGTATCACGTGTGGCACTTAACTGACTAAAGGTGTTTCATATCTTTTCTGATAAAAGTTAAATGAATCTTTGATTTAGATTTATACCAACAGATGACCATCCAAAGAGTGAAAATAAATTACTTCTAACAGCAAGACTTCTGGTCGGGAGTTTAGAAAACTTTCGGAGCTTGGAACCATGTCGTAACTGTAGTTTTTTCCAGGTACACCTTGATCTGAAGTGGTAGAGGCTGTTAGGGTCCCAGGAATTGGAAAACTATGAACACTCAAACATAAATCAACAGTAAATCTCTATAATAGAAAATACCAACGACACGTTTGCATTGTGAATTTAGATACAAAATATTCTTATAACAAAATGAGTACGCAAGATGGATATGCGTTGTGGTGTAGCGGATGTCAGAAACAGAAATTGGAGGACCGAGTTCGAATTCAAGTTACATATACTTGCGTGCAACTACCCTTGGGAAAAGTACTAATCAATCTCTTTTCTCCAGCTATGGGTTACCCACGTATTATCAAATAGCAAGAAAACTGGGTTTTATAGCCTTAGTTGATACTTCCGTTAAACATAGTCAACCAACAAACACAAATAAGTTAGTCCGTCAGAGCAATTTACATGTAAACAGCGATAAATTTTCCTCTGCGATAAAGGGTTTGTAGTTTTGAAAATAAATTTTCTTAGAATTACTTATAATATATTTATGAATTATTAATTAATACGTTCCCTATTATTTATTCTGGAAACCTTAGTTTGTTGATGATATCCTTATAAAATGTCTTTATTTACAAGAAAAATATCAATACAAAAATTATCCTAGAAAAGGTCATGTTCGAATTGTGAGTTTACGATCACTTCTCGAAATATCTTAAAGAAAGCGGGAAACGTTATAGAAATAATTCTTTCATTTCTCATGTTTTATCATTAACTTAGCTATTCTCTATTAAGAATAAACTGCATGTTTTAAGTTGTCATTTTTGTCATCTTTTTTTTCTTGTATTATTCATTCAGCCCAGTTTCTTTCTCTTTGTTAAATCTCCAGAAAATTAGGTTTTCCTTTGTCTAATTAAAATATCTTTGCAACATGTCGTGGATACTTTCCTTGTAGATCGGTTATTCACAGAAATACTTTTTGGCATTTAATGTTTTTCTTAAGAAATAGTTCTGGATAAAATTTTCGTACGGCTTTTAATATCCAAATGTTTTACTTTTTTTTGTAAATGCCATTAGTAGAAAAATGGTTAAAACAAACAAATAAACTAAAAAAACAAAATAAAAATTCTATAGTTTATTGTATTATTTATCTTCCTTCCCTAACTATTTTCTTGTCATTTATTTTCAAGGGCACATGCCAAATTTATTGACTGTATATTATTATTTATACGCGATCACATCTCTAGCTAGAGTAAAAGTCTTTTGTCCATAATGTAAACCAGCTTTGTGGTAATTTTTAATTTTTTTTTTCTTTTACAGTATGGTTCACTCTAAAGAAGGCAACCACTTGAGGTAAAATTTTATGTTAAAGGTTAATTTGTATGGATAGTAGGGAACCATAATGGTTGAGTCTAAACTTGAACAGGTTAAGATTGGGGTAAGCGGAAAGACATCCTCTTGGAATTTTTTCCATTATATTGATTTTAACACATTTCATGTTAATTATATTCATCTTTAATTAATTTTCTTTTCTATAATATTTTTCTTTCTTTCTTTCTTTCTTTCTTTCTTTCTTTCTTGTTTAGAATCTATCTATATATGTGTTTATCCCGATCTTTTTTACTTTCTTGGTTTCTTTCTTTCTTTCTTTCTTTCTTTCTTGTTTAGAATCTATCTATATATGTGTTTATCCCGATCTTTTTTACTTTCTTTCTTTCTTTCTTTCTTTCTTTCTTTCTTTCTTTCTTGTTTAGAATCTATCTATATATGTGTTTATCCCATCCCGATTTCTTTTTTCCTTTCTTTCTTTCTTTCTTTCTTTCTTTCTTTCTTTCTTTCTTTCTTTCTTGTTTAGAAACTATCTGTATATGTTTTTATCCCGATCTTTTTACTTTTCTTTCTTTCTTTCTTCACGATTTCACAATGTTTATATTTATTCATTTTATTCTGAGCTTTTCACCTTTGTTTATTTGTTTCATTCTTTCTCTTTGTTTTTCTTCCTTTCTCCATGTTTCCAAAACTTATCTATATCTACTTATGACCCTCCAAGACTCCCTATTCTTGGTGGCTCTTAGCACACTTTATTCTGTAACACTTGCTTTCTTTCTTTCTTTCTTGTTTAGAATCTATCTATATATGTTTTTATCCCGATCTTTCTTTCTTTCTTTCTTTCTTTTTTCCATTATATCGATCTTAACACATTTCATGTTAATTATATTCATCTTTAATTAATTTTCTTTTCTATAATATTTTTATCAGCACATTAGATTATACAGGAAAAAGGAAAACAGAGTTGTTATCTTATATTCACTTATATAAACACTTCTAGACGGATTAAGCTTCCTCATTTATTTAGTTATGTAAATGAAAGACACCATTTAACTGAGCAGAACAAAGATTTCACTATTGAGATTTCCACTATTGAGAAATGTACAAATATCCCTAAATATATCCGTCTTAGTTTCGCAAACTGAGGTTCAGGTGGTTTTAAAGCTTTACGTAAAGCGAGGGATAGATGTTTTCAAATCAGGTGCGTCATTCAAGTCAACGATCTAATATTTATAACAAATGTTATCATGGCATAACCCGTTGAGAAGAAAACTGAGAGCAAAATATCGTGGCGTAGGTTGACTGTAATATATAAAAGAGATAACAACTATACTCGTGTCGAAAAACCTTCCACATATCTAGGAAGAAGGGAAAAATGGTTTTAAGAAAGAAAGAGCTAAGTACATGAATATAAGTCAAAAGAGCTCAGAACGAGCCAGCTCGTAGTCCAAAGAAAAACCCCCGCATTTCCGGACGATCCGTTTAGGTGAAACCTAGGTAGGTTGTCTGGCTCTCTAGGTAATTTATATATATATATATATATATATATATATATATATATATGGGCAAGTACTATATCTATAAGGCAAGTACTATATATATATATATATATATATGTCTATATATATATATATATATATATATTTATATATATATATATATATATATATATATATGTCTATATATATATATATATATATGAAATGAATTGTTTGAACATTATTTTTTATCGATACTCGTATTTAAGTCGATATTCTGTTTTTTAATTAAACAGTATTATATATTTATATCTATTGCCCTGATTATTTACGATAAATTTTTATTACCAAAATGTATGTCATCCACCGAACGCCCCCTGGCCCAGGGGTACAGTCGCCGAATGAGGCCAAATAGCTCGGGTTTCGAGCCTGGGTTGTGTAGCAATCAGAGTCTAACTGTACTGATGATCTGTGATACAACGAAACAAATCTGTCTGCGGATGACAATATATATATATATATATATATATATATATATATATATATATATATATATATTCTGTATTACGAGATAACATAATTTTAGCAGCGTGCTTAGTAATTTCTAGTTACAAGCATAGATACTGTTCAGCAAGAATAATACATTCGGTTTCAGCTTTTTATCTTTGCCCTACGCAACCCATGATAGGTAAGTGGTTTGTCTATATTATTTTGTTTGGTACGGGCAGAGTACTGACCATGAATTTGCATATCTTGCTATCATTTCTGCATTTGCTTTTGCTTTCTTTTTTTTAGATTCTTTGCCGCCGATATATGTATATTATGGTTTATTTGTATATATTCATCCGCTTGAAATACATTTATGAATTTGTTGGCTTCCTTTATTTATGAAGAAAGTTTCTTATTTCTTTCATGTTCTTTAAGACAGATTATTATTCAGTTTTCTGTAGGCTCTAGGTGTCTTTCATGATCAATCTTTGAGGTTTTGTAATACACTTCTGGTTGAAATAATCCTTTGTTTTCTTTAGAACTGGATACATGCAAACGATCAACATTAGACTTGAGATTATGCATGCGGAAACAAGTGAGAAGCATCTTCGTTTTGACGTCCATTCGGTTAATGTCATATTATTATTATTATTATTATTATTATGTCATTTTTTCATCATATTTCGATTTCTGCTTTGGTCTCACTACGAACCAAGTCTGCGGGGAGAACTAAGGCAGGTCGTGGCGTGTTGTTATACCTCCATTTCATGTTTTTCTATCTTCCCTATCATCCCTAGCATTACATAGATAAAGTTTTCCTTAGTGTGTGGGCTGTACTTAATAAGACAATTTTTTGTATATCTCTTACTCTTTGGGGTTTCCAGGGATTCTTTCAATGTGTTGTTTTGTTCCATTTTTTATCATTCCAAGTGCACCTACTATCACTGGCACAACTCTTGTTTTCAATTTCCACATGTTTTCTATTTCAATTTCTAGGTCTTTATATTTTGACAGTTTTTCAAATTCCTTCATTGCTATGTTACAATCCGCTGGACAAGCCATATCAATTAATAGACAAGTTTTCCCCTTCTGGTTTTTTAACAATAATGTCTGGCCTGTTTGCTTCAATTTTTCTGACTGTGTAGATGGTGTAATCCCATAGAATGGTTACATCTTCTATTATTATTATTATTATTATTATTATTATTATTAATATTATTATTAATTTTATTTTCTAACAAGAGGTTTTTCGTTTTTAACCAAAGATCACGCATTATGTTTTTCTTTTTTCAATTAAATCGTACGACCTCAATAGAGAACATCTTTCACCGGATAGTTGTGGTGCCAGGTAACACAGACATCTGAAGCAATGGGTTACTAGGCTTTATTCTGATTGTCTGAATATCGGACTTTAACCTCGTTGTTACAGCCCCTAAAGATCAAATGATAGTAAGGACAATATTATTATTATTATTATTGGGTTGCCATTTTTCATCATATTTCAATTTCTGCTATGGTCGCACTACCTACCAAATCTGCGGGAAGATCTAACGCAGGTCATGGTGTGTTGTTACGGCTCCATTTCATGTTTTTTCTATCACCCCTATCATCCCTAGTGTTACATAGATAGTGTTCTCATGACTGTGTGGGCTGTACTTAACAAGACAATTTTTTTGTATATCTCTTAAGCTGGGGTTTCCAGTGATTTTTTAATTTGTTGTTTGTTCCATTTTTTTATCATTCCAAGTGCACCTACTATCACTGGCACGATTCTTGTTTTCAATTTCCACATTTTTTCTATGCCAATTTCCAAGTCTTTATATTTTGACAGTTTTTCTAATTCCTTGGTTGCTATGTTACAATACGTTGGACAGGCCATATCAATTAATAGGCAAACTTTTTCTTTCTGGTTTTTAACAATAATGTCCGGCAAGAATAAAGCCTTCAGTCTCAAACTTTAATCTAGATGCACGTAACCATCGATGAGTATTAACTTCATCAACCTTGGACTTATTGGCACGTTGTGGATATTGGCCATGCTGAAGTTTGTCTTGCATTGTTTCATCTGTTCAAGAGGTTTATCTTTGGCTTTCATTTTCATATTTTTGCCGCATTACTTGGTTCTTGGTTTCTGTTTTGCTTTTCTACAGAATCTACTAAATGTAAATCTTGTTTATATTTACTGCTTTTTTATTATTGAATATTTTTCTTTCTTTCTTCATGTTGTCTTACTAATTGTATCATCCAGTACTTTGTTGTTTCTGTGTATGTTAGTAAGCCAATAGTTGTTGTCTTGTATGACAATTTTAGCTGAATATGACCTCTTCCATCTTCTTTACGGGGTATAGACGGACTACATCAGTCTTTGGATGATGCATCTTATGCTTAGAAAGAAGCTTTCTTGTTTTAGAATCTATTCCCCTGATGTCGTTTACAGTCCAGTTTAAGATTGAGACTATATTGCACAAGTGGGATTGCAAGGTTATTAATGTCCATAATTCTGTTCTGAGAATTCACTTCAGTTTTTAATATTAGTCGTAGCCTTCTATAGTACACTTTACGCATTATTTCTTTCATTTTTTATGGTGAATCTTTTCACTCTCATTTACACCGAGGTATTTATAATCTTCTTCTGGCTTTAATACTTTTATTGTTACAGCAGTGCCTAAGCTCATTGAGGATGTTTGCTGCAGCTATCCACGTAAAACTGTAGCTGTAGCACATTTATTCAAATTGAATTTCATTCCAATGTCTTCGCTGAAGCATTTTACAGTTTGCAGAAGACCTTCCAGCTCGTTATCCTTCTTAGCATACAACTTTAAGTCATCCATGTAAAATAGATGGTTTATTTTCTTTTGGGCTCTTGTATAACCACATTCTGTCTAGTTAAGTTGACTGGTTAACGCTATTAATGGTATGCAGAATAGTAAGGGAGACAAAGAGTCACCTTGAAAAATTCATGTTTATGTTAAAATAGTAAAACATAATGTCATAGAGGAAAAGAAATCAATAAAATTAAATAATATATGAGGAAAAATTCATGTTTATGTTAAAATAGTAAAATAGAATTTCATATGGAAAAAGAAAAGAGAAAGACACAGATTAAAAAAAAAACTTGGACGTAACAGCCGCTCAACGGAAAAAACATCACTACACTTTAAGAGTATTTTGTTAAAAGAAAAAACGTTGCTACCATCACTAGTTCTTGCAATAAAAATAATTGTTAAGTTAAAATTAAAGAAAATTAAAATTTAATGGAAAAGAGAAAGTTGACATACGTTTGATTTTATTACTGCCGTGAAATTTCAAAATAATAATTTGTTCGCCCACTGGATATTCTGTTATTCTTTCATTAAAGTTGTCGAAAGTAAGGTTATCGAGAAATAAATAAATAAATAAAATGAATGAACAAATAATAATAAAAAAATACGTATTCTTTCTAAGAAAGAATATCGTAGAAATTGTATCAAAATGTTTTTAGTATTTTTCATCATATTTTTCTGTTGTCTTGTTTTATTTTTTGTTTTTAAGAAAGATTATCACAGTTTAAAAAATATTTCGAAATATTGACAACTAAGGGAAATATGAATAATAAGAAAACTTGTTGATGAATCTGTTAGGATCATTTAAAGAAGAAACAGATAATTTAAATAATATACGAAGAAAAATTCATGTTTACGTTTAAAATACTAAAAGAATATTTCATTAGAAAAACAACGCCTTACTTTTTCAGGAGCCTCAGAAACACACATCATTCTTGTTGTAATTCCAATTATTATTATTATTATTATTATTATTATTATTATTATACGGACAGCACATTCTAACAGTTTAAGTAAATACCAGATTTTGAACCGACTTTGAAGTTCAGTAATGCTACTGTGTAAACTTTAAAATCAACATAAAAAGTTAAGTTCTGACCTGATTGCTATCATTATGGTCTTCATACGTTATTGCTCATAGTATACAAATACTCAAGAAACACCCAAGCTCTGAATGCCATTTTTATAAGAATAGTATTTGATGAAGTTATGTCAGATAAAAAATGACCCTAGCAGAGGTTAACCCTTTGCTGTATATTGATTACAATTGTAACCTTTGACTTTGTTGCATATTGGTTACAACAAAGGGTTAATGTTGTAGTAGCAGAAGAAGCCTTCCCATTGGTGCCTGTTTCACGAAAGGCTTTTGGAAAGAAACTGCCGAATGGAACTTCTGCTTCACCAATGAAATAAGAAAGGAATAAAGATGGTTTGCTTCTTTGTGTATAACATGGCGGGTCTTAACTGCAAAGTTCTCATCTCTGGAAATAAGGAAAGTAGCCCATCATAATATTTTCTATGAAAATTCCGATAAAGTAACGATAGACTTCCGACATTGTACTTTTGTGGGAAATACTTCATCCCTTACAAAGACGCGTAATCTCACTGATGCAGCTTCTTCTGTCGTGGTGTAAAGCAAAGAATCTCCCTATATAGCACTTAAATTTGTGCCTACTGTTTCAAACTGCCAGCCTCATTTCAAAATCTAGATTTGAACTTTTATCTTCTCGTGTTAATTTTTAAAAATTGATTCCATATTTTTCTAAATCTGTATTCTACTTCGATATCTATCCCCCACTTTCCCATTCATTTCCAGCTTGCTTTGTCATTTTTTAAATATAACTAGCTTTCAGTTAATTATTTTTTCTAATTTAAACAAAGAAGAATATTGACCTAAAGCTTGTCATTTATAGTGTGGTTCTCATATAGAGAACAGCGTTCACGATTTAAAAGCTCCAGGAATAATAAAAAAAAGGAAAACAGAAAACAACAAAATCGTTATTAATAGTTATATTTTTAAAAAATTCTTATTTAAAATCTTCGAAATTTCAAAATAATATAATATTTTTTTTTATTTTATGGGCAAGACAAAATCTCGCACAATTTTACCCTGGGCGTGTTCAGGCAGAACTGAACACGAAGTTTTCTTTTGATAACAATGCCTTTTCTATTATTTAGGGTAGTTCTTTTTTTTTATATATCAAAAATTTATTGGCTGTCGCTTAAGTGTCGCTATGTCTGAAATCAGTTTTCATTGTTTTATAAACAAACTATTGTTCACCGAACCTAACTCATCAGCTTTGTTCTATGTCGGTTTTTCATTTTCACTCTATTCTTCTTCTTCTTCTTCTTCTTCTTCTTCTTCTTCTTCTTCTTCTTCTTATTCTTATTATTATTATTATTGTTGTTGTTGTTGTTGTTATTTTTATTGTTGTTGTTGTTGTTGTTATGGTTGTTTATATTTTGGTTTTATATTAAAATTTATCCGACTACATCCCGATGCATTATTTTTTTCTAAAAATCAATAGTTATTACTTCTGACTTTATATTAATTTTTAGCTGGATGTGTAAAAGTATCTTCCGTCAAAAATTCAATTAGCATTAAATGTTACATTTTTGTGTTTTCTGACCAAAGTTAAGTCCATGGCTCACAGCAGCTTTCTCGTTTTTGTATTTTTCAGTATGGTATATATATATATATATATATATACCATACTGAAAAATACCTCTTAGGTTCATACAACCATAGATGAAAACGTTATAATTCCTTGTAATTTAAAAAATTGCGCGTTCACAAATTCCCTACCACGTGAGTGTTAAAAAAAAAACACCTTTCCATGAGCGTTCTTAAAAAATAAAAAGGGAAACGATAAAATCAATCATTGAAAATCGCCTGAAGACAACACTCATCGTAGAAACCTAGGTTGCGTAATAACTCGTTAATTCGAAAATATTCAAAATTTTACAATATAATTATAATGAACACTTTTTAATAGGAATGTGCACTGGTCTAATCTTATTATGACCAGAAACTAATAATTAACCAAACAATATATATATATATATATATATATATATATATTAAAAAAGGATTAATTCAAAGATGTTGAATGGCCATTTCGATATGAAGATCCCCACGGGGGACGACACATCACCTCAGCAACAGAAACTGGAGAAAAATTAGTCTACTTTAAAAAAGGAAAAAGTAGACTAATTTAAAAAGGAAAAGTAGACTAATTTTTCTCCAGTTTCTGAAAGGTTTTTTCTGTTGCTGAGGTGATGTGTCGTCCCCCGTGGGGATCTTCATATCGAAATGGCCATTCAACATCTTTGAATTAATCCTTTTTTAATATATATTTGCTCTGTAATATTTTATTACATGGAGCTCTCTTCCTGTATCATTTTTTAATATTAAAATAAATTTTTAATATTAATTAGGATCTTTTTTTTTTGGAATTTACCTTCCTGCTTTTTTCCCTTGGATTGAAGTATCTGAATTAATATATATATATATATATATTTATTTATTTATTTATTTGCTATCCGAATCTTCGTTTTGTAAAGCTCGTTAGATTTGTTGTCCGTTGAAAATGATAAATTTCACTTTTTTCATTATGAAAAACTTATTTTTAAAAATATTTATGGAAATGACGACGGAAAGCTACGTCATGTTAGTGAAAACGTGAGTGAAGAGTATATACCAGGTCAGAACCGATAAGACTTTTTGGAATTTTTCAAGAATTTCCAGACATGTCGACTCATTATGGGTCATTTCATGCCGATATTTAATTTTCTTGCGAGAATTCGTAATTACTTGTAAAAAAAAAAATTAGTTTCTGGAAATTATTTTTATTTTTTAAAATATTTTTTAAATCTGTTGTTGGCAATTATTTTACTTTAAAAATATACTTTTATGTTTTTTGAATACATTTTCAGGGTCAAATATTTCCCTACAGTATCAATCAATCAATCAATCAATCAATCAATCAATCATAATAGCAATAAGAAAAGCTTATTTCAATGTAATCATATAAATATCATAATAATATTAGCATCTAATAGTATTAACATGTTTGACATTCTTTCCAAGAACAAAATTTTTTATGTGAGATTTTCAGACAGCGGATAGAGTTATAACTCAGATTCTATTCATGATGACCAAAAAAGCGGAAATTTTTAAGTGTTTATTGGCAGATATGAGCAAGTGGCAGCACTGTGAAACATTGGCCTCACGAAGTAAACACTCTGCCATTTCAGTAACCATGGATCAAGATGAATTTCTAAGAAGGTTATGGATGTCAGATGAGGCCCATTTACATCTCACAGGTAACGTTACCGTGCAGAGACAAATCCTAATGAAGTTCATGAGTGCTTTTTTGCAGGTTATTAAAGTGACTGTATTGTCTGTTGTTTCATTGCATGAGATCATCGGACCTTATTTTTTTAAAACTGAACAGGGGATCTCAGTCACTGTCACTGCGAATCGTTTCGTGGAGACACCTGTATTAACCACTTTTTTAAACTTGGTTTTAACACGATGGAGTGACATCACACACTACAAGGCAATCATTAAAGGCTGTGCGAGAATTGTTTTGTAACCGTGTGATCTCAAGATTCGGTAAAGTTCCATGGCCTCCTAGATTGGCAGATTTGTCCGTTTGTGATTTTTACTTGTGGAGCTATCTAAGAGTAAAGTGTACACATCTCGATCAAGAACTCTGTATGAGTTAAAACAGAATTTAGGATGAAATTCACAGAATCCCATCTGAGATGATGCAGCGGATAATCAGGAATCTCAACAACAGATTTCAAGAATGTATTCGTACAGGGGGACTTTATCTACAGGACGTAATTTTAAAAAAATGAAAATTCCATCATTGTTTCTTAAATGGCATGTTTTAAGGTTTCAATTACTTTGAATAAAATATTTTTCTTCCATCACTCATGGTTTTATTGGATTGTTAAAAAGTTCCCGTTTTTTCTTTTTTTTGGTTTCCCTGTATAAAGTCTTGCTTATTCACTCGCCGTCACGTCTGCAATAAATACACTGAAGACTAACTCTATTTTCAGACTACGTAGAGTTTCTTTTTTTTTCAGCTACGCCACAAGTCTATTTAGTTATCGGTGATGTGTTATTTACTCCACAATAGATAGACTAGTTTTTTTCTAGTATTTATAAGCAATAATATTTGGTTCATACGGTCGTTTCTACCGAGCCAGATATATTATTATTTACACAAACGAGATTATTATTATTATTATTATTATTATTATTATTATTATTATTATTATTATTATTATTATCAAAAGCGTTTCAGAGAATCCTCGCAGTTTTTGGAGGTCTGCAACCTTGATCTCAATCCCAATTATCCACAAGCGCTTTTTTCAGATGCCATATGACGATTATTATAATTATTATGTCATTTTTCATCATATTTCGATTTCTGCTTTGGTCTCACTACCAACCAAGTCTGCGGGGAGACCTAAGGCAGGTAGTGGCGTGTTGTTATGCCTCCATTTCATGTTTTTCTATCTTCCCTATCATCCCCAGCATTACATAAATAAAGTTTTCCTTAGTGTGTGGGCTGTACTTAATAAGACAATTTTTTGTATATCTCTTAAGCTGGGGTTTCTAGGGATTCTTTCAATGTGTTGTTTTGTTCCATTTTTTATCATTCCAAGTGCACCTACTATCACTGGCACAACTCTTATTTTCAATTTCTATATATTTCTATTTCAATTTCCAGGTCTTTATATTTTGACAGTTTTTCAAATTCCTTGATTGCTATGTTACAATCCGCTGGACAATTAATAGACAAGTTTTCTCCTTCTGGTTTTTAACAATAATGTCTGGCCTGTTTGCTTCAATTTTTCTGTCTGTGTAGATGGTGTAATCCCATAGAATGGTTACATCTTCTATTTCTGTAACCGGTGCTGGGTGATGTTCATACCAGTGTTTGTTTACAGCTTTTCCATAATGTTTGTTCATTGCCCAATGTAAATATTGCCCAACTCTATCGTGGCGATTTTTATATTCATTTGGGGCAAGCACATAACAGCCTGTGATTAGGTGGTCTATTGTTTCTTGGTGTTTATCACAAAACCTGCATTTTGGATCCATATTATTATGCATAATATTTGCCTGGAAGTTTCTAGTGAAAAGACTTTGGTCTTGTGCTGCAAGAATAAAGCCTTCAGTTTCATTATTTTTATTATTATTATTATTATTATTATTATTATTATTATTATTATTTCCTTTGATTTCTGGTGTCTACTCATTTCTTTCCGGGTCCCAATCAGAGAACTAAGTTCATCAAGACATTCCACTGAGCATTTTTTGAGATAAAAGAAAAACAACCTAATATCACACAGGTCTTACATAGACAAAGTCTGCCATAAATGGCTGGGCTGTACTTGTGATTACAATGTTTTAATATTTCTTTAAGACCTGATCTAGCAGGAATTCCTTTAGGTGGGTTTGCTGGAAATTTTGTTCAAATCAATCCTCGGGCTCCAACTACAACTTTATTTTTTATGTCCTCTGGTGCCACATTTTTGAGATTTCGATTTCAAGATCCTTGTGTTTTGTTAGTTTATTGAAGATCGTCAAAAATACATTACAGTCTGTGTGCATATTGCATAGTCCGATAAAACTGTTATCCATAACCAGGTTAGGATGATGCCCATACCACTTTCTATTCCGTTTATTACGAGTACAAAAATCCATGTTTGTCATTTATATTTTTTTAAATGAAAAAGAAATAAACTTGTTGATTTTACTTTAGTCTTTCATCGTGTAATTTCATCTATTAATATATTTAGATTATAATTTAACATTAATAAATTTTGCATTACTTATTTTTACAATTTCCTTGAGAGGAGAAGCAATGTGAAATTTAAATAGAAAAAAAAACATAGTTGAAGACTAAGAATAAAGAACAACAAACAGAGATAGTGTAGAGTAAAGGAAAGATAGGCAAGGTGTGAGTCTATACCTGAATGGGATATTGGCTTTTGACTGCAGAATATCTTTAGTGTTTTGCTTAAGACAATAGCTGATAATTACTGGTCATGAAATGTCAAAGAAATGGTTAGAGGTGTTGAAGTTTCAAAATTATCTTCAACTAAAATTCTGTTCTATTTTTTCTTAAACATATTCAAATGCAAGAAGACTAAAAAAGATAAGTGCATTGTCAAGCAAATTTGAAAAGAAATGACAAAGAACTATTTCTTCCAAAAGACACAAGAATAAGCTTTCTAGAAGGGATTAACACTATTGAAAAGTGTCAACATTCAGTAATTTTTCTTAAAGCTATGTAAATAGGATATGTATGCTTGTGCACAAGGAAATAAAAAATCATGGAATTTAAATATTGTTTAAAATCATGGAATTTAAATATTGTTTAAAATTGGTGAAAGAAAGAGTTTTGACTGGGACATGATTAAGTTTGACAATTTAGATAATGGGAAACACATTTTCTTGGTATTTGAAAACAACAAACTGGTAAAAGCATAAGACAACAATTACAAAAACATCATAAAATAGGAATTTTAAATTTACATAAAAAATACGCAAACTACAAGGACATGGAAAAGAACAGGCATAAACCCGTACTCGCATACACACACTTGCACTCTCATATATACTTAGAATACACACACACATGCACATACAGCCTGGTCCTGATCATGACGTTAAAATGCATCCGGCAGCAAGGTCTCTGATTGGGAGGTTGTGAGGAGCATGGAAACACTTCTTAATTGCTGTTGTTCTCAGGTCCACCCTGACCTGTTAGGTTCACAGCTATGAGCAAATAGTCAACCCCTAAACTGCTGTCAAAACACTATATTTATGGAAATATATACATATAAATAGACTTTTATAGAAAAAATATACATTTTTGATAGAAAAATTATTATTATAACACATTTTTGAATACAAAACTAAAAGACATTTTCAGTTTTCTAAAAAGAATAAAAACAAAAACATTTAATTAAAATCTGACTAAATCAACCTTCTCACTATAAGCGAATAATTAAAAAAAGTACTTTAAAATCCTATCTTTTTGGCATTAAATTACCCAGAGAGGTGTTGGTATGCCGTTAAACAAAACTCAAACTCAAACTGTCTCTCTCTCTCTTTCTCTCTCTCTCTCTCTCTCTCTCTCTCTCTCACACACACACACACACACACACACACACACACACATATATATATATATATATATATATATGAATAAAAAAGTAACAAGAGGAAAATTATATTTAACCGACGCGTTTCGTCCTCTGAGAGATTTTATCAAGGCAATGTAGTATCTATTATGCTGGTTGTCATTGTTTTATCATAGATTATAAATTTGAGAACCATTATTAGTGTACATCAGGTGGCTGAAATTTAATTCAAAGTTTTTGGAGAACACCAAGTGTCATAATTCAAAGTCTGATGAAAAGTTAAGTGAGCGAGTAATATTAAATAATATCATATTTTAATGGATATTGTTTGGATTGCGATTAGATTTTTATGGTATGAGATAGAAGTTAAATGAGATGAAAGTCGGCTGAAAATGGCGCTTCAGCTCTTTTGACAGAAATGATAATAATAATTTCAGTCAGTTTAAATTACCTCTTGAAATACAGCTAAGTTCATTGAAAATATTAATTTGTTTTTTTTTAATCATATCACCCCCAAGCAAGGCGGTAACGCCACTGATGCGCAGGGGGCTACGTAAGGGTAAAAAGAATGGAAAAGAGAAAGCCGGAAACCACATCCTAAACAGGAAACAAGGGATGAGCCTCTTCACCTGTTCAATAAATGTGGGTGGAGTGTAAACCGGGCGATAGTTTAGTCTATCTACACCAATTGAAAAAAAAAAGTAAAAAAGGAAAAGAGTGAAAAGATTGGAAAAGAGAAAACCGGAAACCGCATCCTAAACAGGAAACAAGGGATGAGCCTCTTCACCTGTTCAATAGATGTGGGTGGAGTGTGAACCGGGCGAGAGTTTAGTCTATCTACTCCAATTGAAAAAAAATAATAAAAGAGTGAAAAGATTGGAAAAGAGAAAACCGGAAACCGCATCCTAAACAGGAAACAAGGAATGAGCCTCTTCACCTGTTCAATAGATGTGGGTGGAGTGTGAACCGGGCGATATTTTAGTCTGACTACTCCAATTGAAAAAAAAATAAAAATAAAGGAAAAGAGTGAAAAGATTGGAAAAGAGAAAACCGGAAACCGCATCCAAAACAGGAAACAAGGGATGAGCCTCTTCACCTGTTCAATAGATGTGGGTGGAGTGTAAACCGGGCGATAGTTTAGTCTATCTAATCAATAATAGTCTATCTAATCAATAGTCTATCTAATCAATAGTCTATCTAATCAAATTTAATCAATAAGCTTTGAAATAAAGCTAAAATAAAATCTTCAAGAAATATTTTTCATTTAAACAAATCATTTTAACCTTTACGCATCGAGATTTATTTTTGTTTTGTTTTGTGGGTGAACCCTATAATAAATTAGTCTTGTAGAAAACTTAGTGCAATGGATGAAATCGCTTTTAACTCACCAAACTTTTGTGGTACTTTGAGATTTTACTACTTTTATATAAACAAAAATACGTAAAAATGAATGAATACACACGCACAAACAAGCTGGAACTTGTCATTCGCTATTGTGGTTTCCCGTTCTCCACTTCCCCATAAAAAATTAAATAGTACAAGATATATCAGTCAGTCAAGTGCCATGCGTGATACACGCTTGGGCGATCATGCCTTGAATGAGACCTGACTGACTGGACAGAAGAATATCCCGCAATAGGTTGTCATTGCTTTCTGCGGTAGACTGGTTGCCAGCCAAGGCTATAGAACTCAATCTGTACTGTTATTTAACCCATAACTGGAGTGAAGAGACAGATTAATACCTTTCCCAAGGGTATTTGTGCGTAAGTGAATGCAAGGAATTCAGCTGGAATTCGTACTCGGCTCCCCGATTCCTCGTTCCGAGTCGATATCCACTGCACCGGATAAGATTTTTTTTTTATCATTTCACCCCGAGCAAGAGGGAAACGCCACTGATGTTCAGGGGGTTACATAAATGTAAAAAGATTAATTAAAAAAGAGTGAGGAGTACAAACTAGTTAGAAAGGAACAATAGAAAGCAGGTGCGATGACAGATACATAGGTGGAGAGAAAGGGAAGGTTATACAGGGGTGGGGAGAGAGCTAGAGTTCAGTGGTTAGTAGATGAGCATTGACTTTGCATTTAAATTTCTGGAGGTTGTAGCCGTCAGGGAAGCAAGAATACGGGAGCGAGTTCCACAGTGCGAGAGAAGAAGCTGCAGGAGTAGAATTGTCGTATATAATAACCTAAAATTTTCAACTGCTGATATCCTAAATGCCATTATTCACAGAATCAATGAGGTACGAGACAACAAATAGAACAAATAAACGCCTATCGCATTAGATATATCAAAGTCTTTTCTCAAGTTGAGGTACAAAGGATTACTGCACAAGTTCTCAAGCCATGAAATCACTGAAAGTCCTTCCTTGTGGGTAGGACCTTGAAATTATATGTTAATGGCCAGTCCTCCGAAGCCCTAGCAACACAGTCGCGCCCTACTGTTGACTTCACGGAGGAAATCTCTGCTTAGTTTAAACAAATTATCTCCCTAAACGTATACTCCGATCTTTCTTGAATATTTATGCCGATGATAGAACACTACATGCATGTACTTCTAAAACTCCAAACGACCAGTTAATTGTATCTTTTCTCTGACCGAAATTTAACAGCTCAGCGAGAGTAATACTGGTTACTTACAGTCACTTCCTCGAAAATCAAACTAGTTACATTTCAACATCGCACGCTGAACTACCAGCAATCAAGACGAATGTATGTTTTCCCACAGACAGAGAGGCTCCATTGGATATTTGCAGAGTGAATCCAGAATTTATATCATAATACTTATTCAGAAAATGGAAACATAAAAAAAAGGAAAGGAAAAAAGTAGAGCAATGAATATTTATTATAAACTATATTTTAGAACATGTAAAAACTGCAATCTACTACAAAATTGTACATTTTGTTTCGAATTGAAAGAACACTGTCTCATCAGGCAGTTAATAATGATGGTAATAAGCATTATTTTGAAAAGAAAGTTAAAAAATCTCACTTCGTTCTATTTTTGGAAATCTTTTGGTACGGGTTAAAGGATATTGAAAAAGAGGGGAAAAGAAAGAGGGTAGAAAAGATGGAAAAGCAAAAAGAGAAATCAAAAAAGAGAAAGGAGAAGGAAAAAGAAAAAAGATATATACATATATATATATATATATATATATATATATATTACGTGGGTGTTCTTAAAAATCGAAAAAAAAACGGTAAAATCAGTTATTGCAAATCGCATGAAGACACTGTTGGCGTGTTTGGGTACTCTTGTATACTAGTGAGGCCAGCCATGAGCTGACACATTTGATAGTTCACTAACGGAAGGGTTAACCAATCAGAAGACTCAAAATATTCAATGCGACATGTATAAAGGTGATATAGACATATTCAGTAGAGTGTCTGACTCGTGAGTGTTCATCTTTGACGTTGTTTCATTGAACAGCTTACGTACTGGGCTGTATTCTATATTCATAAACTATGGTGGAAATGGTCAAAAACATCACATGGCAGAAACTTAGGTTGCATAATAACTCGTTTACAAATGAAGAAAATTCAAAACTTCTATAATATAATTGTCTTGAACACTTTTTAATACAAATGTGTACTGGTCTAACTTTATTATGACCAAAAGCTAAGTAATCCATCAATCAATCAATCAATCAATATATATATATATATATATATATACACACACACTCAGGTGGTGTGCTGAAGTATTTACGTTGGGGGAAAATCGATATTAGCGCGAAATGATAAATCGGAGATTTGAGTTCAAATTCCCGTCGAATTCGTTTAATTCACGTACGAACGAATACCCTTACGAAAGTTATTAATCCATCTCTTCTCCCTCCAGTTATGGGTTGAATAGCAGGATAGAGTGTGTTAACGACCAGTTCACTGCAGACAGTAAATGCAAACTACCGCGGAAAAATTTTCTGCCTATTCAGTCCACTCTCGAAAAAGACATGATCGCCCAACCTTGTTTTACGCAAGGCAATTAGCTGACAGACTGTAATGAAACTCATTTTAAAAAACGGTGGTATAATCATAAATGAATCAAGCTTGAAAGTCTAAAGAATTATACCAAACTAGCCAATTATGTGTGAAAATTACAGAAAAAAATGACAAAAGTCATAAGGTGATCTGGAGCGGATTGAGAAAAAACAGACATAGAAGAGGTAGTGATGTTTGCAGATTGAGCCAAGAAAAATATTTGCTATAATATCATTTCCATAACGAGAAAATTTACTAAATGAAAAGTATGAAATAATGTTCGGATGTATAAACATTAAAAAATACATTTTGTGTTCGTACAAAACAGAATGAAAATATGTACAATAATATTTCGCTAACCCCAGAACTTTTTAAAAACATTCTGTTATGCGTTTTTAAACACCTTGTTGTACATTCACAATAAAACGTTAAGAAATCGGTTAATCTATATCGCCTGACGATACCGAATGTTTGAAACTATAGTAGCGTAAAGGGTTGATCTTTCTAATTTTAATATATATATATATATATATATATATATATATATATATATATATATTAAAATTAGAAAGATCAATATATATATATGTGTGTGTGTGTGTGTGTGTGTGTCTGTGTGTGTATGTGTGTATTTAATGTATTTCGAAAGCAACTGTTCTTTAAATTAAATGCTACTAAAAACGACATAAATCTCTGTGTGTGTAAGAGAGAGAGAGAGAGAAAAGTGATAGAAAAGGAGAGTGAGAAAATGAACAATATCTTTATATATCAAGAAAATTTTGAGGAAACATGTCAAAATGGAAAATTTACTTGTCACTTGTTATGTCCTTCAAGATTTCATTGTACTAAATTATGTTATGATTTTGTATAATATTTTAGCCCGATACACACACACAGACACACACATACGCGCGCACACACACACACACACACACACACATATATATATATATATATATATATATATATATATATATATATATCAAAGTGGACACTGTGTGCAATAGTGAGTGGAGACAGTCTGTTTCAGGTTTGAAAAAAATTGGGATTCTTGAAATGTACACATTTAAATTTACGCACACTGATATTGAGCACATTTATCCTATTTGTTATATATATATATATATATATATATATATATATATATATATACGAAGAAGAAGAGAGAAAAAGAGACAGACATTAAAAAAGTAGAAAAATCGAAAAGCAGAGCGTGAGAAAGATTAACAAATAAAATAAAATGAAAAAGAGAAAAATAATTCAAATCTGAATATTTTCGGCTCGATGCACCCATGCAGAAATGCATTTGCGTTAATGTTTCATATCATCAAATAAATGCATATATTCATGAAGTATGAATGCGTCAAGTTTCTTTCTTGTCATACGAACATCACAGCTAATGATTATAATTCTGCAGATGAGCATTAAATTCTAAAATTCGGTTGAATATAATTATAACAATACATATTCATAAAACTTCATCGAGCAATAATGATATATATAAATATATAAATAGAGGAAATACTATAAAGGCAGTACATATACGCCTGCATATTTATAAGTAGAAGCGCCTGCACACATATACATGTATATTTATATATACATACATGTATTAATGTAGGTATACTTGCATACATACGCACACATAAACACAAAGGCGCTTCAAAAATTTCAGTGTTCGAAAGAGAATTTTTAACTGAATTTGAATCTGAAATATATAATTTCGGATATATGTTATGAATATTCACCACCGAAATAAGTGAATTGAAAGGAAAGGGATTATGGGAAAAATTAAACGTATTATACAGAAAAAGAGTTTATAAGAAAACATATTTAAGCTCTAACAAAAAGGCTTACACCAATTACAAAAAATGATTACATCCATTGTAAGTCACTCTTTCTCTCTCTCCCTCTCTCTCTCTTGATATATATTACACTTATATGACATATATATTATACTTAATAATAATAATAATAATAATAATAATAATAATAATATATATATATATATATATATATATATATATATATATATATATACATTACCGACCATTGTTATTAGGCTACCCAAGTGTTTTAAAAAATTAAGTATTTCATACTATTATTTAGAAATTATTGCCGACTGAATAATTGTAAATGAAAATATAATGGTTCTATAGTTTATACTGCTCAATAACATGTGCATCGTTTGAATTAATAAATATTTAATAATTACCTATATTGCAATTTTATCAATGAAAGAATGAAAAAAAAAATAGGATGATTCAGGCGAGTTCATCTTCGCTTCCTTGCCTTGTAAAATTTTGCAACGTAATAATATATATATATATATACTTAGATAACAATCTTTCTTTTAAACATATTTCGCTAAAAACGACTAAAAAGGTATATTTTCTCAATATCTGATTTAAATTTTTCTTTATTCTAACATGTTTCCGTTTTGCTGAGGATAAGGAATATAAAAATATTTCATAATTATTGACTTTTCTAGCGATTTTAGAAGCCTCACTGGACATTCCAAAATATGTTATTATTCTGATTTTGTTATTTTATCCTCATGTTTTGACTGTAACGTAGCTTTTTGAGGTTATATATATATATATATATATATATATATATATATATATATATATATATATATATATAATAAATTTTCTGCTAAGTGAACGTTCAAATAAAACACCGCTACAAGAACGTTCTTAAAAACAAAAACTTTAAAAGGTAAAATCATTTATTAAAAATAATATAAACTGAGAATGATTCCAAACCTTTATTTCCCCTGAGGAAGTGTTTAAATCCAAACACTGAAACAAACATATGATTGTAGCAAAGAGGACATATAAAGAAGAAATTATGTACATGCTCTAAAACATAATTTATAATATATATATATATATATGACAAAATAATATTTTTAGTGTTTAGGCTGCATAACTATGTGTAATAATAGAGCATATCTCGGATAGAGCGTATTAATGTGGTCACTGGGATCAACAGTTAGTGGCGACAATCTGGTTTATATTTAAACACAAGAAAATAACATGAAGAATGCATTCAGGCATGAATCAGTCTCTCTCTCTCTCTCGCTCCCTCTCTCTCTCTCTCTCTCTCTCTCTCTATATATATATATATATATATATGCATAGACAGATGGATAGACAGATGGACACACAGAGAGTGAGGTGAGTTTAAAACATTGATTAAATCATTAAAAATAGAACAAGTAAGTAATTTTCGTAGTTTTCACTGTATATTTAGCGTCATGAGAAATTGATTTTGAGTGAAAACCAAACAATAAACAGAGAAAGCTAAATGCAAGTAAATAAAAAAACAATAAAAGAAAAATACAGGCACATAATTAAACGGTAACTTAAGTGGCCCATGTTGAGCTTATCAAGAAGAACCGCTTCAGAGAATCATATTCAGAAAAAGACAAACTTCGTAGCACTACTTAAATTTTACATTCCCTGACAACTATATATTAGTGGTTCAAACACAGATCTACATTTAAAATAAAAAAATTAAAAAACAATACAAAATTGGCTAACCACGTCTGGAAAATGCAATTGAAATATGAAAAATATCCACACATAACGTGGAGCATTGTAAAAACAGCCATGCCTTACAATGGTGGACAAATATGTAGACAGTGCCAAGAATAAAAATTAGAAATTATGATATTTCCAAATAAAGACGAACTGTTAAATGAAAGAACAGAAATTATGACTAAATGCATCCACACTAAGAAATACCTCTTAGGTTCATACAACCATGGATGAAAACGTCATAATTCGTTTGAATTTAAACAATGCGCGTTCATAAATTCTCTGCCACGTGAACGTTCAAATAAAAAACCGTTACAAGAGCGTTCTTAATAAGAAAAACGGTAAAAGGTAAAATCAGTTATTAAAAATCGCCTGAAGACATCACTCATGGTAGTGAAATAAGACATCACTTGGTAGTGAAATAACTCGTAAATAGAAAAAAAAAATATATATATATATACACTACCGGGCATAATTATTAGGCAACCCCATTTTTTAAAAAGAAATGATGTTTTTCATACTATTTTTAGTAATTATTGCTAAGTGGATAATTCTAAATGAAAATAAATTGGTTCTTTTTTAGTATTACTTTTCAAAATTTTACAAGGCGAGAAAACAAAGATGAACTCGTCCGAATAACCCTAAATTTTCTTCGTTTTTTCATTAATGAAACTGCAATATAGGTAATTATTAAACATTTATAAATTCATTGATAGACGTGTCATTTTGCAGTATTTACAAAAGAATCATTCTATTTTTATTTACAATTATTCACTTGGAAATAAATACTAAAAGTTCATATAAAATGCATCATTTTTTAAAACACTAGAGTGGACAATAATTATGGCCGGTAGTGTATATATATATATGAGTATATAAATTAATAAAATATGCATATGAGAATACACACATGTATAAAAATATTATTTAGGTGTTAATAAATCAGTACTCAATGGGGTATAAAAAGTCTTATTAATTGTATATACATATATATTTATAAATATAGATATTATCCTACGTTGTTGGAATAACTCGAAGTTTTGTGCATTACGCAATCATCAGGAGCATATTTCAAACTCGATTTTTTTAAATATGCACCTGATCATTGCATATTTCATGAAACTCCGAGTCATGCCAACAACGTAGGATAATATGCATATTTATTTAAACACACACACACACACACACACACACACACACACACACAGATATATATATATGTGTGTGTGTGTGTGTGTGTGTGTGTGTGTGTGTGTGTGTGTGTGGTATCCTATGGAAATAAGCTAAATTGTATTTAATTGCTAAGTCGCTGACTTTTGGCTCTCCTTTACATCATGCATACCTGTGTACCACGTATCGAGTACTAAAACTGCAAGATATACCAGTAATAACAATAACAATGCACACACACACACACACATATATATATATATATATATATTATTGGAAATATATTTATCTATTTTACAAATATGTAAATAGTTATATAGGCTTCTCAACATTTTATGACACAGCACGTAACTAGTTAAGGTAAAAGAGCTTCCTTAAAAAGCACCATAAATATTTCACCCCTCCATTAATATAGATGCATGTGTAAATAATATTAGGGTAAGTTAAAAGATGACATCTCACCATTTTCTCAAAGGAACATATTCATGTATAGAACATAGTTGAAATTGATATGAATTATGAGCTTGCTTGATGGTAGACGCTTGTAAATTTAATCGTCTTGAAAGAAAAACCGTAACAAACACATAAATAGTGACATCAGAAAGAGGCTCGTGCAGTTACATAGATGCAAACATAATTATGGAAATAATTACAGGCATACAAACATTTACATTATATATATATATATATATATATATATATATATATATATGTGTGTGTGTGTGTGTGTGTGTGTGTGTGTGTGTGTGTGTGTGTGTTAGATTAGAAAGAGGGGGACAGAACAAAAAACAGAGACATTAATATAAATGTGTGCATAATGAAGTCGTTTTTATAGCTAAAAAATGGCCGAGCTGAGAGCGAATTCATTTTAGCATAAATAGATCACCTTAAAACGACTGAACATCTTGTGTTAGTTGTTAGCCAGTCTCAAAGAAGAAAATATGAATTCAAACTAAACATCATTTGTCTTTAAAATTTGTGCCAATTGTGCCTGGTCTTTAAACAATATTTCCCAACTATGAGAAATTATTCTGAGGGTGTAGTTTAATACTAACAGGTCAATTATGAAATATACTGATATAAAGCACATGAATCCATCCATATCTCTCTCTCTCTCTCTCTCATTCTCTCTGTATATATATATATATATATATATATATATATATATATATATATATATAGGTTGTGATGGATAAATCGTTGTCTAAATTAAGCAAATATGAAAATAACACCAACGTCTGATTTTAGCAGATATATTTACCAAAATTTCACAAAATTCTCTTCAAATAATAAAGAGTAAATGTTGGTTGTTCAATAAAAAAAATATGGCTTCAACCACACCTCCAGGCGAATTTAGATTCTCCTGCATCTCCTCTGAACGATTTCCTTGTTTAAATTTGTAATTGCTGCCATAATCCTTGCTTTCATTTGCTTGCTTTGGTTTTACAAGTAGTTTAATTGATCACTCCCTCGACTGCTCCCAAAACATAAAAACCAAGGAGGTTGCAGTTTGGAGATATAGGAGGCCAGATATAAGAGATGATGTCGTGGCAGACAATGTCTGATTGCCATGGCTAGCTTCTTTTGCTTTTGTGGCATGGTACAGTGTCCGGTTGCCAGACAAAATATTTTCTACCCTCTTGACCCAGTGCAGCCTTACCTCCGTGTGAGTCTGAGGCCGTCATCAACAAATTCGGAATATTTTTTCTCATCAGAATTATCAGAGTGAGTTTTCTGTGCTACTGTACCTTCGACATCACCATTACATTCACATAAATTATCCGGCGCGAATGCCAAGCAGAACAGCATGTTTTTTCCAAATTTCTGCTGGAGTAAAATGTGTCAAGGTTCTCTTTTTTTCAAACATGCTGCCATACTGACGATACTATATTGTCCGATCGACAAAATCAAAAAAATAAATACGCACATGCACAAATTAAATGTATTAAATGACGTCATTCTATCCATCCCACCCTTTCCTTATCTTTCTCTCCCCCGTCTCTCTCTCTCTCTCTCTCTCTCTCTCTATATATATATATATATATATATATATATATATATATATATATAAATCCAGGTGAAGCGGACTCTGAAATTATTTTACAGATAAATTAAATTACTATTTTGAGTGCCCCGGCATTAATTTTATTATGAACAGTGCTCAATATAATGAATATTATAGAGCTTAATATAATTATATAGTTATGAACATTGCGACACAGAAGTTTCCATGTTTCGAGATATATTCTTTTCATCAGGCAATGTTTTATGTTGGTTGTACAAATGATTTATATTTAAATACAAAAAATTTACATGTGTGTTTCTTTTAAATAATCATATATATCTGATTAGTTTCTTTTAACTGGTTAGCTTGAGTGGCTGTTCTTAGTAAGTCACAAATATTTTTTTAATATTTGATGGCTTATTTTGCCCACTTTTGTTTATTTAGATTTATAAGTCGATATGATGTGTTGTTGGATAAATCTTCTTTTTGGTGTTTGATTGTTAAGAAAGTTTGTCTACCGGTTAAAATTTGTATATTTTGGCTTAAATTTAGTTTATCTGAAATTATTTTACAGATAAATTAAATTTAAGCCAACAGTATATATTGTGCAAATGGCAGAACCAGTGCCGGCGTCCTTAACAAAGAGATAAAAAAAAACTGCTCAGAGCCACACAATATAGAAAGATATGGAAAGCTATAAATAACTTATTTCCTCAAGGAACGGGACAAGTATAAGTACAATTGTATAAGAAGTAATGTTCATGTACTTATCCAAGGTCGGCTTAGAGTTTCATGGTTCCACACTCTCCAGGACACAGACAAGGATGATCCTATAGATTATCGTTATAAATCGTTACTAACTTTTATAATATTATGTCGCAAATGAATCTAACTCTACTCTAACAAACACTCTATGTGAATTCTGGACATTTACCCAAAGCCTCCAAGTTCAAATTCAGGTTGAATTTGTTTCATTCACTTACATGCAAAAACCTTTGGTAAAAGTATTAATCCGTCTCTTCCCTCGTGGTGTTATGGTTCAAATAACAAGACAGATTGGGTTCTATAGCCTTGGTTGGCAACCGATCTACCACAGAAAGTAATGGCAATCTACTACGGGAAACCTTCAGCCCAGTCAGTCATGTCTCTTTCAGGATATGATAGCCCAAGACTGTATCGCCTATGGCACTTAACTGATTGACTGATACAAATGTTTAAGACGTTTAATGGGAACAAAATTTATTAACTGGGAAAATATTTCTTATAGACCGACAAAAATAAAATTCACTTCAGGTTCGTCAATTTCATTACAAATTCTCGACACACCCTCTCACACTCACGTATTTTTTTTTTTATAATCGTTTCACTCCGAGCAAGGCATTTCACTGCCACTATTGCGCAGGGGGTTAAATAGAGGGGAAAAGTGGTGAGAAAGAATGGTTAGACATAGGAAATCTCAGAAGGAGGAGGATAGAAGGGTAACGATACCGAGAATGAGGGTTGGGTAGATGGTGAGAGTGTTAGGAGAATAGATGCAAGTTAGTGTGATAGGAGGTGTCTATTGACCTTACATTTAAACTCCTGGAGATTGTAGCTATCGGGAAAGCAGACATGTGGAAAGGAATTCCACAGGCGGAAAGTGCGAGAAAAGAAGCTGTTGGAGTAGAAATTACGGTTACCTCTTCTCAGTTTTACTGTAAAAGGGTGGGACCTAGTTGCTAATCTAGTATCTCGTGTAAATTCGTACCTAGGCGGCACCAATGATCTAAGTTCATCGGAGCAGAAGCCGTGAAAGTATTTATAGAAGAGGCACAGGGAAGCCACGTCACGCCGGTGGGATTCCTGTGTTAAACTGGACTCAAATGAATTCGAACTTGGCTCTCCGATATTTTAATTTCGTGCCGATATCCACTGCACCACAAAGTACATCTATTGTACCCACACGGAATAAACGTACATTTTAACGATAAAATATGTTATCGTTTTTTTCTTTCTTTTTTTTTCTACTTTTTCAAACTGCTTATATAAATTGAACTGTTAAATGTTTCGATTAAAATACACAAGAGTGTGTATATTCCCTTCGCTTGTAAAATATTATGTACCAGTCGTAGCATTAATCTACCACGTCTGTTCCATGTATGGAGAGAAAGTTTTGTTTGTGATTTTTGCAGCAGGAATGTTATTAAGTCTTCAACATGTCGCCTATAAGCTTAAAGGTACTTAACGAGGATAGCGTCAGGTCCAGTTGAGTGCACTGGAAATTACCTAAATGATGCTGGAACGAGCCTCGTGTCAACCCAAGCTGCAACAAGATCTGTGTATGTCACACCTGTCAAGATAGACTCAAATTTCACTAGTGGTCCTTTTAAAATCCAGCAGAACACACGCCACACGATTATAGGGTCAACACCAGCTTGTACAACACCCTACTGACAGGCTGGATACTTAAACTCACGCGTTTTATTCTTCTTCACACGAAGACGACCTAAAGAGCTGGAAACCTGATTCGCCTGACCAGGTGACACGGCGCCACTATGACATGGTTGAACGGCGATGATACCTAGCCCTCGTGCAGTGTAGAAACTGACGCCGTGATATCAGTAATGGTACTACTGATGGTACTACTGTTGTTTGACTTCAAGAAAGCTAGATATATTGCAGTATGCTATATATAGTGTTTTGAAATACTCAGTCAATATTGAACTGGGATACGTTTTGCTACAATGTTCATGTATATTCTACCGTTAATATTCATGTCAATGATCAACGGTCACGGCATACAAAACACGTAAATCAGTGTCATACGTGATGCACGCTTGGCCTAAGAACACTCGCAGACGCTTATAGTACAACTATGTAAATTTTCAAGAAAATCGGTTCAGCCACTTCAGAGTCTATAGGTAACGGATACACACACACACACACACAGAGACAAAGTTCAATTTATAAATAAGTTTAGATCAGTCAGTTAAGTGCCATGCGCGATACACGCTTGGGCGATCATGTCTCTTTCGAGACATGACTGACTGGGCAGAAGATTATCCCGCAGTAGGTTGCCATTGCTTTCTGCGGTAGATTGGTTGCCGACCAAGGCTATAGAACCCAATCTGTCCTGTTATTTAACCCATAACTAAAAGGATTTGACGGATTAATACCTTTCGCAAGGGTATTTGCGCGTAAGTGAAAGCAATGAATTCATCTGGAATTCGAACTCGGCTCCCCGATTTCTCGTTCCGAGCCGATATCCAATGCACCACAACGCACATTCGTAAACACCTTCTTTTAAAAAAAATACCGCTGAGGAACTGTTCAGTTCTTTCTTTCTTTGTGAATTGTTTGGTTTGATTTCTGATAAAGACATTTTTCTTTGCGCGGATTTTCACTATGATTGCACGGATCGGCCCGGACCCGTGCCCGATAGTCCGATACGGCTATATGTGGAAGTGTTAAACGGCAACATGTGTGACTGAAATCCAAAAGAGTATTGGAATAGCGAAAGTTACCTTCTGAAAGCTGAGTTATTAAAAAACAGAAAAAAATTCGTTAGAAATAAAAAAGAGTATTCAACTGCAACGTGATATCAATCTTCTTATATGGAACTGTTTGAAAATTGGTTTACGGATGTTTAAGAAAATTGAAGCAACGGAAATATGGTCCTACAGAAGGATATTGAGAATACTATAGAGCAAGTAGAAAATTGGAACTAAAAACAACTAAGAAACAGAAACGAAATAGAAAGTTATGCTTACAGTCAGTACAGACAGTTGGAATTTTCGGAATGAATAAAGTGAAAAGAGTTCTTGAAAGATTTGATACTCATTAGACATATCAAACCAAAAATGAGGCAAAGGTAAAAGGTAAATGACTCACTTAATAAGAATTTGTGTAAATCGATGCCAGGACATGGTGTTAGAGGAGTGGTTAACATACAAACAATTCTAAGAACTAATAGTAATGATGTGCATAATATAATTTTAAAACAAATTAACATTAGTAAAATGAACCAAGAATTAGAGTCAAAATAAATTTTCACTTTTAAATATCACTAATTAAAACAATAAAATAAAATCATTTGTAAAAAATGCAGCTATATATCGATAGCAAAAATCACTTAATATTTTCAATAAACAATGACTAATAATAAAGAATTAGAATGAAATCCATTTCCCGATTCAAAAAGTATTAAGAATAAAAATAATTAAAGAAACTTAGTACCTAAATCCAAAACAAATTATAATTAAACAAAAATCATTAAGGATTTAAAGCGAAAAAAATTACGAATGAGGACAGAAAATGCAACAATGAAATCCGAAGGCACACCGGAAAATAGAAAGGTGTCTTTCAAAAGCTAAGTAAAATATTTAAAAAAGCAATATATATATATATATATATATATATATATATATATATATATATATATATATATATATATATACTAAAAGGAAAATGTTCTTAGAAACAAAGAAAAAAGAACTGAACTATTGCATAATAACAGTCTTCTTTGAAGGCAAGAAGGACAGATGAAAGTAAGGCATAACCTACCTATCGAGCCTAAATACATGGTGTCAGAAAAAGGTTTGAGAGAGATAAAAATACACAATCATATAATAATTTTGCTTGTTCTCTCTTTATTTAGTTAGTTACTTAGTTCGTTCGTCCGTTACGCCACATTCTCTACAGGAGATTTTCCTTCCCCTCTATCTTTTTACTCTCCTCAGCCTTTCTCCCACATTTGCGAAATGGAAGGGTAGTAAAGAGTGAGAGAGTACGAGGAGAGAGCTTATAGCATTACCGTATCAGTAGCATCTTAAGGTGGTAGTTGTAGCAGTAATTGTGTGTGTATATATGTGTGGGCACTATATAATATATTAAAATAGGTAGGTTTGTTGTCGTATTCCACGACCTAATAACGAAATTTCTGGCCTTTATACACTTGGCCATTAATCAGTTGGTCTTTTATGTTTACTATGGACACAGGAAGCATGATTTTTCAGTAATAAAAAAAAACATTTTCTCTTTCAAAATCTCTCACAAAATAGCGCACAGTATTTTGGTTATGGTCTGTGCATACGCCGCTTAATATAAGATTACAGTAAAGTAGCTTCTTTGAACATTACTTTTATAAATATTTTAATAAAATTACACTCTGTGTTATCGTTATTTTATTATCCAATAACTTTATGCTTGAATACGTTACTATCATTTGTAGTATAATAAAGTAAAACTTTTTCCAGGAAATCATAATTATCATTCCGTGGAAATTCCACGGGTTCCGCTAGTATATATTATGAGCTTGAAAATACAGAAAATTGCGGAGAGCCATAATCGCCGACGTCCTGATGAGACAGGTAAGAAGAAGAAGAAGAAGAAGAAGAAGAAGAAGAGAAAGAGAGAGGAGGAGGAGAAAGAAATATAAATTATGTTTGCACACGACATTAAAAGTTCTTCACTTATTAAAAACTAAATTCTTTGCACTAACGAATCGGTCTTCAAAAAGGTGGTTGATAAAATGCTGCGCTATGGTATATAGTGTGTATGTGTGTTTCTGTGTTTGTTTTGCGTGAATGCGTGCGTGCGTGTTCATTAGTTGAAATAGTGTAAACACTATCCCCACTTCTAGTAGCCATGAGTATTCAAGTCGTATGAATTGCGAGCCACAAACTTGTAAGAAGACCGTCGTACCTTAACCTGTACAGCGCCGGCCGATTGGCCTTTTCTTTAGATCGAGTTTTGGATTCCATATCAGATTTCAAACACACCCCTGAGACAAACCGCTCGCCACAGAGATCATTACGTGTTTTATTTTCAGCACAGGGTGTCTTTTTTATGCTATGTGCGTCTATAGGACGTGCTTATTTATTCTTCTTGGTGTACACCTATTTAAGAAAAAATAAAAAGTGTTTTACCTTTGGGGGTAAAAAAAACTGTTCATTCGATTTCACGCTGGAAAGAACAATCGACGGGGCCTTATTTTTATGCAGTCGGTGTGATACGGACCTTTTCGAGTCTCAAACGAAGCTACTCACAGATCAGACGACCAAAAGAGTAATTACCTGAGGCTGCAATATCAGATGTCTTGAGACTTGTTTTGGCACAGAATATATATATATATATATATATATATATATATATATATATATATATATATACGTATGTGCGTGCACACATGCAAGTAATGGAAGTTTTATTCTTTATTTTATATGAATGGAGAATAAAAGCAAAGAAAGAAAGAAAGAAAGAAAGAAAGAAAGAAAGAATGAAAGAATGAATGAAAAGAAAGAAGGTGTACTAACGGGGAAAATAAAATTAGAAACAGAATGCATATAAACTAGTAATAGATTATTTGTTGTTTATTTCGCTTTATCATAAATGAGAGACAACTGAACAGAAGAAAGAAAGAAAGAAAGGTGTACTAAAAGGGAAAATAAATTTAGAAACAGAATGCATATAAGCTAGTAATAGATTATTTATAGTTTATTACATTTTATCATAAATGAGAGACAATTAAAAAGAAGAAAGAAAGAAAGAAAGAAAGAAAGAAAGAAAGAAGGTGCACTAAAAGGGAAAATAAAATTAGAAACAGAATGCATATAAGCTAGTAATGGATTGTTTTAGTTCATTTCATTTTATCATAAATAAGAGACAATTAAACAGAAGAAAGAAAGAAAGAAAGAAGGTTTATTAACTGGGAAAATAAAATTAGAAACAGAATGCATATAAGCTAATAATGGATTATTTGTAGTTTATTTCATTTTATCATAAATGAGAGACAATTGAACAGAAGAAAGAAAAGAAATAATGAATTAATAAAAGAAAAAAAAAATATATATATACGTTTAAGAATGAAATCAAAGGAAAAATAAGAGAAAATGTTTTACAAGCAAATACTGGCTTAGATAGGAAATAAAATTGCGTAGAAAAAGTAAAAGAAAGATAGAATATCAGTGCAGTGAATGAGAAATAAGAGAATTAGAAAAAATGACAGAGATGAATGAGATATGAAAGAATTAGAATGTAGTGAAAGACAGAAAGAAAGTAGGAAAATCAGAACGATGAATGAGATATTAGATAAGAACATGATGAAAATGAAAGAAAATTAGTGTGATGAAGAAGATACAAGTGAATTAGAATACAGTGAAAAAGAAGAAAGAAAATGACAATGATGAATAAGGGAATCAGGAGGTAGTCAAAGAAAGAAGGATGAAAATGAGAGTGATCAATGAGATGCATGGGAATTAGAATGTAGTGAAGGAAAAAAGAAAGAAAGAAAGAAAATGATAGTGAAGAATGGGAAATAAAAGAATAAGCATCGTATCCATAAGAAAAAGGTCAAAGTGATGAATCAAAGAAAGAAAAAGAAATAAAGAAAATTATAGTGATGATAGAGATATAACATATAAAATATAGTGTTAAAGAAAGAAAAATGGTGAACGTGATCAATCAAATATATGAAAGAAAATATATGAAAGAAAACAGAAAAACGAAGGAAAATTATAGCGATGAATGAGATATAAGATATAAAATATAGTGGTAAAGAAAGAAAAAATATGAAAGTGAGCAAATATAAGAAAGGAAGAAAGAAAGAAAGAAAGAAAGAGAGAGAAAAGAAAAGAAAAAAGAAGTAAAATGATATTGATGAATGAGATATAAAACAAAGAAAGAAAAAGTTAAACGTGATCAATCAATATAAAAAGAAAGAAAAAAGAAAGAAAAAAGAATGAAAATGATAGTGATGAATGAGATATAAGATATAAAATATAGTGTTAAAGAAAGAAAAAAGGTGAAAGTGATAAATCAAATATCAAAAGAAAGAAAAAAGAAGAAAAAAAGAATGAAAATGGTAGTGTTGAATGAGATATAAGATAAGTATAGTGTTAAAGAAAGAAAAATTGTGAAAGTGGTGAATCAAATATAAGAAAGACGGAAAGAAAGAAAGAAAGAAAGAAAGAAGGAAAACCATAGTGATAAATGAGAAACAAGAGAAAAAGCATCGTGTCAATGAAGAAAAAAAGGAGGCGAAAGTGATAAATCAAATATAAGAAAGAAAGAAAGAAAGAAAGAAAGAAGGAAAATGATAGTGATGAATAAGATATAAGATAATGAGTATAGTGTTAAACAAAGAAAAAAGGTAAAAGAGGCAAATCAAATATAAGAAACAAGGAAAGAAAGAAAATAAATAGTAATGAATGAGGTATCCGATAATAAGTTCAAGATAGAAAAAAGTTGAAAGTGATGAATCAAATATAAAAAAGAAAGAAAGAAAGAAAGAAGGAAGGAAAATGATAGTGATGAATGAGATATAAGAGAATAAGAATAGTGTCAAAGAAAGAAAATAGAAGGTGAAATTGATAAAGCAAATATAAGAAAGAAAGAAAAAGTAAAGTGTGAAATATGATATAAGAAAATAAGAATAACGTGATGTAAAGCGAAAAGCAAAAAGAATTGAGTACCTTGAATACGAATGATTTCATACAGCTAAGTAATGTAACAGACTGACTAGAATAAGTATGTGTAAAAAGAAAGAAGAAAGAAAGAAAGAAAGAAAATGAAATGAAAGAAAAATTTAGAGAGAAAGTAACGTGTAATAAATGTGAGTAGACAGAAGAATGTAAGAAAAAAAAAAAGAAACACGAAAATGTTTAAAAAGAAAGAAATACAGAGGATTAGATAGAAAATCGTATTGCTAACATTTTAAGTAAACAGGAAGACAATGGAAACGTAAGAAAGAAAGAAAAATGAAAGAAAGGAATATGAAAATGAGAGAAAGACAAAGAAGTAAAGCAAGAATTTATAAAAGGAAGTAATTAACTATGAAAGAAAAATGAAAGAAAGAATTAGTGCAAAAAAGAAAAAGAGAATTACAAAAGAAGAAAGAAAAATGAAATATCGTAAACAATACAGAACAGATAGAATTTAAGAAAATTCATTCAAAAAGAAAAATAGAAAGTTAGAAGAAAAAAGATAAGACGTGAGAATGAACAAACGAAAAAACAAAACGATGAAGGAAAAGAAGCAAAAAATAAAAAAAAGAAACACAAAAATCAAAAGAATGAAATAAAAGAAAACAAAGCAAAGAAGACAGCGGCTTGAATTACGTAATGGTGACCAGCGAGAAAACCAAACAAAAAATTTAAAGTGTCAAAAACAAAAGAAAAACAAAATGAACAATAAACAAAACGAAGGAATGAAAAAAAAAAAAAACTAATTTTCTTTTATCCCTACCCAACCCGTATACCTGCAATTTTTCAAGAACGTTTTATCGAAATTTCTACGTTAGTTTCGTCACCCTAACTTTTAATCATACGACAGGATTTTTTTATCGAATTGTAACAATAAGAAAGGCTCACGTATCTGTTCCCCATTTTGCAAGCATTTGTATCATTTGACGAGTGACAACTTGTGATTATAGACATAGAAGTAGGTGTGAACTATGAGAATCGATGGTTTTACAAGTAGGCGTTAAGAGAGAGCTGTCACTGAATACAGAAACATGAACTGCAATTGTTAGATGAGATTCTAGCAAGAAATTATAATGCGTATTCACTAAATTAATGGTGCTGTACGCAGCTAAATACAACATAAAAAAGAGGGAGTTAGAGATGATCGCCAAACTTTATTCAGAAATATCAAAACTGATTAAAGATCGCTTCATACAAATAAAGCCTGTAGGGCTGACAGAGGATCACCTTTTCTTCAATATAGTGTAAAGGAAGCTACAAGACCTCCTACAGAAGTTAGCAGTAGAAAGTAACAAGAAAGGACTAGAAATAAACTGCACGAAAACCGAATGCATGGTCATCAGTAAAAAGGGCAGCCCAAAATGCCAAATACAGGTCGGGGATACCAGAATCAAGTAGGTACAAAAATTTAAATACCTGGGAAGTGTTATAACAGAAGACGGAAAGTGCGACACAGAGATCCGAAGGCGAATTGGCATGGCGAAGGAAGCATTCCAGAAGTTGAGTAAAGTATTAAGAAACAGGACAATTTCGCTAGAAACAAGGAAGAGAGCACTGGATTGCTACGTGCTGTCAGTCCTTCAATATGGCAGTGAATGCTGGAAAATACCATCAAAGATGAAGAAAAAAAATTGAAGCAACTGAAATGTGGTTCTACAGAAGGATGCTGCGAATATCATGGATTGAACATGTGAGCAATAATGAGCTCTTGGAAATGATGGAAACAAAAAGGATATTAATACTGAGAATCAGGAAAAGACAGCTGAAGTTACTGGGACACGCAATGAGGAAGGAAGGCTTGGAGAATCTGATACTAACAGGACAGATAGAGAGGAAAAGAGACAGGGGAAAGCAACGGATAACATATTTAAAGGATCTAATCAGGTGGATGACGGAACGAGGATTGCATGTTGTGACAGGAGAAGGCCTGCTCAAAGCCAGCAGGAATAAGGAAAAGTGGAAGACCATAATCGCCTACGTCCTGAAGGGACAAGGCACATAGAAGAAGAAGTGTACTGGTGCTAAAGATTCATAAAGAAATGGCTGTACAAAATAACAGGAATTAAATCAATTTACGAATTTAAACAAAAATTAAAAGCTGAGGTAACTCCACGATAAAACTCCTGATGAAGATGTTGATGCTCCATATACCTTAAAGATAATCAGGGAAAATATCCATCAATACTGGAAAGAGCAATATAAGAAAGTGGTTATCAATATTACTGATAAAAACTGATAGAAAAGTTTTATATATTTCAGTCGAAAGTAACGCTGACTGTTCGCGCCATGAATGCCGAAGATTTTGGTATAAAGAAACGCCTAATATTTCTATTATCAGTACCATAACGGACTTCAGTAATGAAATAAGAGTTAGAGAGTTAACTTCCATCATTACTTAAATTGCATATGTTTCTACATCTTTGACGAAAGTATGACTTCACTTCTGTGCTCTCGTTCTGATGACTACATAATTTGACAAATGTGTCTTTGCCACTGTGTCGTGTTTGTTGATATAGAAAAATGTTCTCGTTGCTGTTGTCTTTTACATTCTTTTGGTGCCATGTAAACCAATACAATTAATATTCAGACTGTTGCCCTTATCTCTATTGTTGTTGTACAAAAATGTGCGTCATTTTGTACTAAAAATTATCTTAAATAATCAGGCCGGTAGAAATAAATATATGAATATACTGTTTGATTAAAAACAGAATATCTACTCAAATACGAGTATCGATTAAAAACAATGTTCAAACAAAAAATTTCAATATGTCGGTTGCTAAAACCATTTCGTTAATTCTCGGGATTTTCCATAACATATATATATATATATATATATATTTTACCTCCTTACTAATATATATATATATATATATATATATATATATATATATATTGTGTGTGTATTTTGGCAGCATTTTTTCATTAATGCAGGTTTCATTGAATAATATAGACAAGTTTTGTCTATTAATTTTGTGTAGGATCCGTTCATACCGTCTGATATACTTGATGGTGATGTCGTTGTCAGACAACAAAAAATCACAGTAATTGTTGATTTTCTTATCGGGTCGAAGCTTTCGGCTCACATAAGGCATTATCAAAGAGTAAATATTAACACACAGTAAACATAGAACATTTAAGTTATTAGCAATAAAGAGAATCCGCTACGGTAGGGATGGACTTATATTTTCAATTCAATTCTCTTTATTGTTAATAACTTAAATGTTCTATGTTTACTGTGTGTTAATATTTACTCTTGATAATGTCTTATGTGAGCCGAAAGCATAGACCCGATAAAAAAAATCAACAATTACTGTGATTTTTTGTTGTATTTCAAAGACATCACCATCAAGTATATCAGACGGTATGAACGGATCCTACGCAAAATTAATAGACAAAACTTGTCTATATTATTCAATGATACCTGCATTAATATATATATATATATATATATATATATATATATATATATATATATATATTAGTCATCCACATACAAGCCTGTTTTGCTGTATCACAGCTTATCAGAAAAGTAAGTTTACATTAAATATATATATTATGAATTCCGGAAAATAGATACTACCCTGGCGTCTGTCTCATACGAAAACTTGGCAACAACTGCACCACACCACGTGCTACGACAACTTGGCAACAACTGCTCCACACCACGTGCTACACACCTTCTGGAGAGTAGTAGGAGAGAGCACAAGAAACAAGTTCTCAGCAAGAAAATATGAGTAATTTAAAAATGTTGGAACAACAAAATACTCCATGTGACTAACACAAGGTTAGTAGCCAAATATATAATAGTTCGACGATTTGAAGATGCCAAAATGAATCAAATCTTTTTTTCTACTTCTTTCTTGTATGAGCCGTGTCACGTCAGGAAGTTAGCGATTATCTCTTTCAACAATTTCCTGCTATTCGCAGCTCTTAGAAAATTTTGCCTTTTCTTCATCACTCCCAAACATTGTTTTGCTACTCATTTACACAAACTCGATTGGTAGGTTATTCGCTGCTTTCCTTTGTCTCTCTTGCCTTTATTGTATC
Source organism: Ascarosepion bandense (assembly GCA_037127315.1). Lineage (NCBI taxonomy): Eukaryota > Metazoa > Mollusca > Cephalopoda > Sepiida > Sepiidae > Ascarosepion > Ascarosepion bandense. Next base: position 4,782,086 of record JBBBDQ010000872.1, on the reverse strand, counting down.
TGACTTGTGTCAAATTTTAAAAAGCACTCTTGCATTATTCGGTGCTATCAAAAATTCAGCTATCTCTTTCTGATGTTAAATATGTTATTTTGTTTCCAAAAGTAAGTAAGTTGATAAAGAAAACACACTTTTTCTTATCTTTTCTAAATTGTTTTTTAATGCCCATATCTTTTCAGGAATTTAGGCAGACAGGATTTTCTCCAGATGTTTTTTTATTATGTATAAATTGCCATACAGTCTTGGAAATGTTCTTGGAGGGTGGAATGCTTTTCCATTCTCTAAATGTTTTCATGGCAACTTCTCTAAGCTTTTTTTTCCCTGGTGCTCCAACTACAAGAATTTCAGTGTCCTACTAGATTGGCAATGAGGTCCCACTGTTTTTCTGTTGAAATAGATGAATGCAACTGCTGTTTCTACTCCAACAGTGTCTTTTCTTGCATTTTTTTTTCAATTGGAGTAGACAGACTAAATTATAGCCCGGATCACACTCCACCCACATCTATTGAACAGGTGAAGAGCCTCATCCCTTGTTTCCTGTTTAGGATGTGGTTTCCGGCTTTCTCTTTTCCATTCTTTTTATCCTTATGTAGCCCCTTGCGCGTCAGTGGCGTTATCGCCTTGCTTGGGGTGATATGATTAAAAAAAAAATGTTTCTCTTTCTCTGTTAAAATACTGCCTAGATATTTACATTATTGTAATTGATAGATTAGTAATTTGCATTTTGGGCTGATCCTTTTGCTGGCAAATATGCATCCATGCATTCTGTCTTCTTTCACTACATTTTGTAGAAATTCTTGGAATTTCTTTTAAGTCTCTATCTAGAAAATGCTTTAACAGAGGAGCAGATATATGTCACCGAAATCCGAAAGACTTTAGAAAAGAAAATGATTCCTTTCAAAATCTAAGAAGAGTATTAAAAAACAGGAAAATTTCCATGTAAACACTGAAGAACTACTGAAATGACATGTAATATCAGTCCTCCTGAAAAGCAGAGAATTCTGGACAGTCTTATCACAGATGAAGTGGAGACAACAGAAATATGATTCTGTAGAAGGATGCTAAGTATGTAATTTTTTTTTAATCGCATCACCCCGAGCAAGGCGGTAACGCCACTGATGTGCAGGGGGCTACGTAATAGTGAAAAGATCGGAAAAGAGAAAGCCGGAAACCACATCCTAAACAGGAACAAGGGATGAGCCTCTTAACCTGTTCACTAGACATGGGTGGTGTGTGAACCGGGCGATAGATAGATCTATCTACTCCAATTGAAAAAAAAAACAAAGTGAGAAGATTGGAAAAGAGAAAAACGGAAACCATATCCGAAACAGGGAACAGGGGATGAGCCTCTTAACCTGTTCAATAGACATGGGTGGAGTGTGAATGAACTGATCATGTGAGCAACGACGTAGTTTAGTGAAATTGAAAACAGAAAGTACACTTGTAATTAGCATCATAAATAAACAGTTGACATTTTGAGTCAGTCAGTTAAGTGCTATACTTGATACACGCTTGGATGATCATGTCTCGCAAGAGACATGACTGACTGGGCAGAAGATTATCCCGCAGGAAGTTGCCATTACTGGTTGCCAGCCAAGGACATAGAACCCAATCTGTCCTGTTATTTAACTCATAACTGGAGGGAAGAAACGGATTGATACCTTTCTTAAGAGTATATGTGCATGAGAGAATGCAAGGAATTCAAATGGAATTCGAACTCGGCTCCCCGATTTCTCCTTCCGAGCAGGCATCCACTGCACCAGAACGCAAAAAAGTGGCTGATAAGATTTGATAATCACACGACACATTGAAAGAGAGACAGAAAAAGTAACAGTTAATCTACCCAACGATATTCTATAAATGGTTGGAAGAACAGTGATTAGAAAAGATAGCAAAAGTCTACAAAGTTGTGGGGAGCTCTGATCGCACATTTTTTTTTTAATCATTTCATCCCGAGTAAGGAAGAAACGCCACTGATGAGCGGGGGGCTACTTAATGTAAAACGATTAATTAGAAAAGAGTGAGGAGTACAAGCTAGTTAGAAAGGAACAATAGAAAGCTGAGAATGCAGGTGCAATGACAGATACATAGGCGGAGAGAAAGTGAAGGCTATACAGGGGAGGGGAGAGAGTTAGAGTCCAGTGGTTAGTAGATGAGTATTAACTTTGCATTTAAATTTCTGGAGGTTGTAGCCGTCAGGAAAGCAAGAATACGGGAGAGAGTTCCACAGGCGAGGAAGTGCGAGAGAAGAAGCTGCAGGAGTAGAATTGTCGTCTGCATTTGGCTAACCTGAATGTGAATGGATGGGACCCAGTTGCCAGTCTGGTTGCACGAGTAAACATCTGTTGAGGAGCCACCAGTGACTTAAGATCGTCCGAGCAGAAGCCATGAAAGTATTTATAGAACAGACAAAGGGAGGCCACATTTCGAGGGTCGGAAGTGGCTGCAGTCGAGCCGCCAGATCAGTACCTATCACATTACAGACTCTCCTTTGGAGCCTGTCAAGAACACTGAGGAGAACGGCAGGGGCACCTGACCATAAATGGCAGCAGTACTCCATGCACGGACGGATGGTTGACTTGTATATATGCAGGATGGATTCAGGTGGAAAAAACATCCTGGATCGACATAGTGACCCAACCTTCTTAGCAGTAGATTTTGCTATGGATTCAATATAGTGGTTCCATTTGAGGTCTCACGACAGGGTAAGGCCGAGGAGGCGTCGTGTATTGCTCTCAGGGAGAATCGCTTGGTCCATGCTTATGGGAGGCAGGAGAGGTTGCCGGTAATGGTTGACAGACAACAGCTGACAGACAACAGCTTATATCTCGGTAAATAGAAGAAAAATGCCTGTGCGCTATTCCTTTAACTTAAAACAAGATCTGTTTGTCTCCATTAATATCTCTGAGGGTATGAAAATATAATTTTCAAAAAGTCGTCGAAGAACAAAAGGATCGTTAATTCCTTCATTTTGAAGAACCGAAATCTTGAACTTTCTATCCTTTGATATATTATATATGCCAGCCTATCTTCTGTCAACCCATTTACACAAGTTCATGAGACAAGTTTATCTCATCCCTTCTCGCATTCGGTACGACCTGTGAGTGACAAATTATCCAAGGACTATTTTCTCATGTGCCCAAGAAATCCAAACTGTCTCGTTTTAATTCTAAGTTTCCTTTATATTTCCATTTTACTATAACTTTTTCGTTGCTCACATGTTCTCCCTAAATTATTCTCCAAAACCATCTTATTCACTTCTTGATATGTAAGAAACCCGTCCGCCATTCACTGTCGTATAAGACGTATATTACCTAGCACTTAAAAACTGTTTCATTTTCTACCAAAATTTTCCTTACGCGCAAATACCCTTGGGAAAGGTATTAATCCGCCTATTCCTTCGATTTGTCACTCACAGGTCGTACCGAATGCGAGAAGGGATGAGATAAACTTGTCTCATGAACTTGTGTAAATGGGTTGACAGAAGATAGGCTGGCATATATAATATATCAAAGGATAGAAAGTTCAAGTTTTCGGTTCTTCAAAATGAAGGAATTAACGATCCTTTTGTTCTTCGACGACTTTTTGAAAATTATATTTTCATACCCTCAGAGATATTAATGGAGACAAACAGATCTTGTTTTAAGTTAAAGGAATAGCGCACAGGCATTTTTCTTCTATTTACCGAGATATAAGCTGTTGTCTGTCAGCTGTTGTCTGTCAACCATTACCGGCAACCTCTCCTGCCTCCCATAAGCATGGACCAAGCGATTCTCCCTGAGAGCAATACACGACGCCTCCTCGGCCTTACCCTGTCGTCAGACCTCAAATGGAACTACTATATTGAATCCATAGCAAAATCTACTGCTAAGAAGGTTGGGTCACTATGTCGATCCAGGATGTTTTTTCCACCTGAATCCATCCTGCATATATATCACGTATGTAACCGCCTAAACACCAATGGTGGTCCTTCGTTGCTTTAGATGAAATTAATCAAAAATAAAAATAAAATAAGTCAATTAACTGAACAGTTCCTCAGCGGTATTTTTTTTAAAAGAAGGTACTTACGTATGTACGTTGTGGTGCATTGGATATCGGCTCGGAACGAGAAATCTGGGAGCCGAGTTCGAATTCCAGCTAAATTCATTGCATTCACTTACGCGCAAATACCCTTGGGAAAGGTATTAATCCGTCTCTTCCTTTTAGTTATGGGTTAAATAACAGGACAGATTGGGTTCTATAGCCTTGGCCGGCAGCCAGTCTACCGCAGAAAGCAATGGCAACCTACTGCGAGATAATCTTCTGCCCAGTCAGTCATGTCTCTTTCGAGACATGATCAACCAAGTATGTATCACGTATGGCACTCAACTGACTGACTTTGGACAGTATCTTTTACTGTTCCAATTTGTCATCGGGCTTTTATCTCACATTTTTCGTCGTCTGTTATAACACGTTCCAAAAATCAAATGTCTGTATCTATTTGTTCCTGATTTCTTATATTCTTAGCCTGTATCTTAGGCTATCCCAATTGCTAACGACCATGATTACTGTCTTCTCAATATCATATTAAAAATGTAATCTCTTACTTGTCTTCTTGTCATTATGACTTACAGATAATTAAGTTTTGAAATGATGAGCCAATAAAACGTGTCTAGAGAATAAGAATATCTTTTCACAACAGTTTATATTCTTCTTTCAATGCCTCTGTTTTGGGACATAAGCTGAAACCCAACCGATGTTAATATAGAGAAAGCCACCCAAGATCATGACAAAACGATTTGCGAAAAAAAATGGTCATGTCCTACAATCATAAGTAAACTCATTATATTTCAGACTGTGTAAGCGTAAAGATTCATACCTTCTCGTGTTTCGCGCCTAATCCATCATCGTCTGCTAAATACAATGGCGTTTTTCTTTACCGGCCATCCCGTTATGTCTTATGGGTTTAAGTGTCACTCGATCATTTCGTTCCATTGTTAGCAACGAAAAAAATTCTCCTTATTATTTCCCGCCCACTCAACAGAAATTTTGTGTTCAGCTGCTCACCAGGTTAAGACGAGAATCGTGCCATTTTCGAAGTCGTACGCTATCATGAATGTCAGATATTTTGAAATGTCTGCAATACTCGTGAGATGAATGTTTTCAGGTGTATCATACTTGTAGAAATGTGGACAGAAGAGCAACAGATATTTGTCACTTTCTCATTGAGATGAATAAAGATTTGATTTGAAAAAAGAAAAAAATAATAAATAAAAAACTGCCATCATCTGATCAGTCATTTTTTTACCATAATTCTGAATAAGTACAAATTTATTGAAAAAAGGTTTGAAGGAAATTGATCAATCTTATCGAGATTTTTAAGGTGTATATCCCACAATTATTTTTAGACACGTGTAATGAATAACACGGCTTTCGTCAGAAATCATTTTTTTTTTTAATCATTTCACCTCGAGCAAGGCGGAAACGCCACTGATGTGCAGGGGGTTACATAAATGTAACAAGATTAATTACAAAAGAGTGAGGAGAACAAACTAGTTAGAAAGGAACAATAGAAAGCTGAGAATGCAGGTGCGATGACAAATACATAAGTGGAGAAAGGGAAGGTTATACAGGGAAGGGGAGAGAGCTAGAGGCCAGTGGTTAGTAGATGAGTATTGACTTTTCATTTAAATTTCTGGAGGTTGTAGCATTCAGGAAAGTAAGAATACGGGAGTGAGTTCCACAGGCGGGAAATGCGATAGAGGAAGCTGCAGGAGCAGAATTGTCGTCTGCATTTGGCTAACTTGACTGTGAATGGGTGGGACCCAGTTGCCAGTCTGGTTGCACGAGTAAACACCTGTTGAGGAGGCATCAGTGACTTAAGCTCATCCGAGCAGAAGCCATGAAAGTATTTGTAGAAGAGACAAAGGGAGGCCACATTTCGACGATGGTGAAGTGGCTGCAGTCGAGTCGCCAGATCAGTACCTATCACATTACAGACTCTCCTTTGGAGCTTGTCAAGAACACTGAGGAGAACGGCAGGGGCACCTGACCATAAATGGCAGCAGTACTCCATGCACGGACGGATGGTTGACTTGTATATATGCAGGATGGATTCAGGTGGAAAAAACATCCTGGATCGTCATAGTGACCCAACCTTCTTATATATCTAACAATAGGATCGTTTCTTACTAGACTGATGGCATGTATTATCGTATAATTGTGAGTCTGTTCCTTTCCAAAATATTTCAACTAAGCAACATACTTCTGATATAGTGATGACTCACTATTAATACATTCCCGTGATAGTTCTTGTAGACAATCTAACCAAGTCGATTATACAACAGAGTTTACATATGAAATGAAAGAAAACACTAGATATGAAATGAAAGAAAACACTAGATATCATGCTACACTGCTTTGACAACAATTTAAAACTTAATACCCATCGGAAACTAATAAAAATATTTTTGATCCCAACATAAGAACAGTATAAATCTGGAATAATCATTAAATTCTATTTAAGAGCAATCATAATTTGAAGCACTCAACATTTACGCGAAAAGGAAAGATACATTGAAAATACATCCAAGATCCGCCAGTACCCTATTTCATATTCAATGTGAAACAAAAAGGCTCATAAAATATTAGAAAATAGAAAAGCGGCCCCTCATGACAAACCCAAAGAATCAAAAATATATTGTTCTAGCAACTAACGCTATCACAACTAAAATCAAAGAAAATTATATAAGATTAACTTAAAATGTTTCAGAACTACTTCAAAAACGATAAAATATTTAACCAATACAAAAAGAAAACAAAACAAGGAGTCAATATTTGAAGGTGAAAATATTGCAGAAAAGATATACTGGAAAAACCTCAATTAAAAAAAATGTATCATATGAATATAAAAGAGACATTTAAAAAAAGGAAGCAATAAACATATTAGTTGCTCACCGTAACGAGGCAGACTACAATTCTAACATAAAATTGTAATTTTGATTTAAAAAAAAGAAGAAAATAATTTACTAAGAGGTAAATTTTCAGAAGGAAATTTAATCCACAGTAAGTTGGCGTTCTTCTTATTCTTCTATGTGCTCTATCCTTTCAGGACGTAGGCGATCATGGCCTTCCACGTCTCCCTATCCCTGGTGGTTCTTAGGACGATTTCTTCTGTAACACCACGCAACCCCCGTTCTTTTATCCACCTGCTCAGGCATTTCAAATATGTTATCCGCTGCTTTCCTCTGTCTCTTTTTCCCTTTATCTGACCTGTTATTATCAGGCTTTCCAAGCTCTCCTTCCTCATTGTTTGACCCAAAATCTTCAGTTGTCTCTTCCTGATGCTCAATATTAATTTCCTTTTCGTTTGCATCGTCATTGCTAACATGCTCGGTCCACTACATCCTCAGCATCCTTCTGTAGAACAACATTTCAGCTGCTTCAAGTTTTCCTTTCATCTTTCTTGATATTGTCCAACATTCACAAGCATATTGAAGAACTGACATCACATAGCAATCCAGTACTCTCTTCTTTGTTTCTAGTGATGTTTCTATAATGTTTCACCATGTTTGACATATAAATTTTATGATAATGAGAGATATTTAATAACAAATCTGATTAAACAAAATAATTTTGGCCATTGTCAAGATTGATTCATATTTTAACTTTGTAACTAAATGTATAGATTGTTTTTGAATGTATCTAGTGGTAGAGGTGAATCTTTTATTTTGCAAATACGGTCAACAAATTCTGGCTGTATCCATCCGTGAATCATCCTTGATAACATCTAAATACACAACTGAAAGCCGTCAGGCATGTAGAACATTCAGACAATTTAGAGATAATTTATATACAGAAAAAAAGAAAGTTATACAAATACAAGAAAAAATAAATAAAAAACTTAACAGCTGGACCTTTATATATATATATATATATATATATATATATTATGTGAATATATAGTAGATTTAAATAGATCATCAGCAAATTTATGTTACGATATATATATATATATATATATATATATATATATATATAGACATAAACCCCTCCCACACACACGCATATCTCTCTCTCTATCTCTCTATCTCTATATATATTTATATGTGTGTGTGTGTGTGTGTGTGTGTGTGTGTCTGTGTGTGTGTGTGTGTGTGTGTGGATAGTGTTGTGGGATCACTCTTTTTGTATATGATAATGGACTCGAATGAGTGTACATATACTCCTGCCATAGAGAGAAGAGTAGTTGTAGTTGGCGATAGAGAGTAATCGTAAAGATCCGTGAGAGTTATCAGAGAGTACCGGAACTGATACGTAAGTTACCAAAGTTACCCAGAGACTCCTCGTCAGAAGTCAGACTAGCGCTGAGTTCCACTCAGCTGGAATAATATGCATCATCATCATCATTTATCCATCACACCCAGATGGTGCATAGGGCAGTAACTTTTGGTTGCTGTAACAAACTATTTTAAGGGGTGGGGTTTGTTAGCCCTGCACCCAACCCCCAAACTTGGAGGACCGGTGGACCACTCTTGGTCCTTGCGTTTACAGCATATGATATTCACAAATGGTCACCGATTAAGTACTGACCAGATTCGATGTTGATTTAACTTCGGTGATCGGACGGGAGAGGTGTATTCAACATGATATAACCAGAGACGGAATAATATATATATTTATTTCTTCTTAATAGTATTCCTGGATTTACTAACCTGCGTTATATATATATATATATATATATATATATTGTTTAATTACGTAGTTTTGATCATAATAAAATTAGACCAGTACACAGTTGGCTTAAATTTAATTTATCTGTAAAAATATTACAAATAAATTAAATATAAGCATAAAAATACAAATTTTACCCGGCAGACATGCTTTCTTAATAATCAAAGACCAAAAAGAATATTTTCCCAACAACACATCATATCGACTTATAAATCCAACAAAAACAGAAGTGGGCAAAATAAGCCATCAAATATTAAAAAAATATTTGTGACTTACTAAGAACAGCCACTCAAGCTAACCAGTGGAAGAACACAAATGACTGCATTTCCTGGTTCTAAAAAATCCAATGTAAAAATAAATATACGTTCATTAAATATGACAAAAAACTTTTATCCATCAATTTCTGGGAAAGGTTTGATGGAAGCGTTTAATATTGCTAAAAGTTACATAAACATACCATATGAACATATTGGTATAGTTCTACATAGCAGCAAATTAATACTTTTCCACAATGGTAAAGCATGGATTAAAAAATCAAACAACGGCACGTTTGATGCACTAGGATCGTATGACGGAGCCGAAATTTTAAAATTGATGGTTGTATACAGATTAAATAAAATTAACAGAATAATCCATATAGACAACCACGAATTATACAGAGATAACGGATTAATGATAGCATCGAACAAAAAAAGCGAATGATAAAATAAGGAAAGAACTTTTTAAATTATTCAAACAACTAGATTAAATAGTAGAAACAAATAGAAATGTAGATGTAGAATTAAATTTAGAAACTGGCAATGTCTCTCCATACATGAAACCAAACACAAAGGTAAAGTACATAAACACAAGATCTGACCATCGCAACAGCATAATCAAGCAAACTCACAAAGGAATAAAACACAAGCTATCAAATAATTCTTCAAGCAAAATGATATTTGATGAAAAGAAAACAAACTATGAAGATTCATTAAGAAAATCTGGCGATAAGAATTTTTAGAATACAATTCACAACCAAACAGACAAAAAAATATGATAGAAAACAAAACATTATCTGGTTCAACCTACCATTTAACTTAGAGGATAAAAACCAAAATAGGACAAATATTTTTTTAACTAATTGATAAACACTTTTCAAAAAGCTCAACAGTAAACAAAATTCTCAGTAGAAATACAATGAAGCTGAGTTATAACTGCAATTGTAATTAGAAAATTCGATAAAGAAACAAAACGCCAGAAATTTAAATAGCATTGTACAAAATACGATTACTAATAAAGAATGCAACTGCAGGGACAAAATTAAATGCCCACTTCAAGAACTTTGTAATACAAAAGAAGTCATTTACAAAGCAAATGTACCTGATTTAAATGGCAAAAACAAAACATACTTGGGATCGACCAAAGACACATTTAAGACCAGATGGTTCAATCATAGGTCTACCTTTAAAATACAATTGTACAAAATTGGCTAGCTACGTGTGGAAATTGAATTTCATTAGTAGAAAAGACCCAGAACTAACGTGGAGTATAGTGAAAACAGCCATTGCCTTACAACGGCGGCAAAATATGTAGACTTCCAATCCATTTCTAAATCCGCTGCTATGAAAGTCGGTTCTCTGTGTAGGGCCGGAAGTTTTTCCAGTCTGAGTCCATCCTGCCGTTATATAAATCTACGATCGGCCCGTGTATTGAATACTGCTGCCACATCTGGTCGGGTGCCCCTGCTATTCTCCTCGGGGCTCTTGACAAAATACAACGGAGAATCTGTAATGTGATCGATACCGACTTGGCAGCCCGGCTGCAGTCACTCTCTCACCGGCGTGATGTGGCTTCTTTGTGCATCTCCTATAAATATTTCACGACTTTTGCTGCGATGAACTTAGAACACTGGTGCCCCCTAGGTATGAATTTGCACGAGATAATAGATTAGCAACTAGGTCCCACCTTTTTACAGTGAAACAGATAAAATGTAACCGTAATTTCTACTCGGAAAGCTTTTTTCTCGAACATCACTCCTGTGGAATTCCTTTGCATATACTTACTTCCCCGACAGCTACAATCGCCAGGGATTTAAATGTAAGGTCACTAGACACCTCCTATCATACGAACTCGCATCCATTCTCTTAAACTCTCTTCCCATCCAACTCATCGCCATCCTCGGTATCTTCATCCGTCTATCACCCTCCTTCCGACATTTCCTATAACTAACCACTCTTTCTCAACACTTTCCCCTATGTAACCCTCTGCGCAATAGTGGCAGTGGAATACCTTGTTTGGGGTGAAATGATTAAAAAACAACCTATTAGGTTCATACAACCATGAATGAATACGTTATAATTTATTCCAATTTGAAAAATTGCGCGTTCAAAAATTCCCTATTATGTGAGCGTTCAAGAAAATCTGCCTTACGTGAGCTTGCTAAAAAAACAAAAAAAAAAAACCCCGGTAAAATCTGTTATTGCAAATCGCTTGATGACATCACATAGTAGAAACCTAGGTCACGTAATAACTCGTCTACAAAAATATACTTGTATTGAACACTTTTTAATACAAATGTGCACGGGTCTAATTTTCTTATGACCAAAGACTATGGTGAATAAGGGTTGTTTTGTCTTGTTCACCCATTGCCCAACACTTCAATCAACCAGGACACACATTAGAAAACTGCAAATATTTACTGATAGATTCCAATTTTAGTTCTACATACTCACGCAGAAAGAAAGAAAAATACTGGATTTTAAAATTAAATACATATATGCTATTGTTAAATAGGGACTTAGGTGTTTTGAATTTTTATAAATATTTCAATAGTTAAACAACTTTTAGATACACTTAAATTTTTTTCTTTAAGACAACATATAAAAGTATGATTAGTGTTACTCTATCGCTTTCTACGTCACGTGATGTAAACCTCTCTCGGCGAACGCTCTCACGACGGACGCTTCTAGTTTAAATTTTAAAATCGTTTGTTTCTGATGAAAGGCCGAGGTCGGTCTGAAATATCAAATATATATATATATATATAATAATAGAAATAAATAAATAAATACCATCAAAAAATACATTTTTAAACTTACAACTTTTTAGTAGTTTTTCCTATACATATTAAGACAGTATACGTGGATCATCATTATGCTACATATATATATAACACAAGTTTACACTGAAGAATATATATATATTTTTTTCATTTGTAAAAGACATGTATATATATATGTGTGTGTGTATGTGTGTGTGTGTGTGATTTGAAACTAGTTTTGTGGGATTTATGCATATATAAAAAATTAAGGACATATTTAAATTTAATGAAATGTAAAATATGTTTGTGTTTTCCTTATTTGATGATAATGTTGACATTTTATTGTGTGCGAATAAAATAAAATATTTGAATAAAATAAATATTAATATATCAGGGAAATTTGTAATTATTAAATAATTTAAATAAACAAATATCTAATCGGTTAATTTGTATAGTACATTGGTTCAAATATCTCAATTTTCCGGACGATGCGATCATACCTAGACATATTCTTAGATTTATACGTTGTGGTATAGACATATGGTTTGACATAATTATGACGGTTGTAAGTATTTTCAAATTTTTTCCTTGTAGTATTTATGTCTTCTTCTTCCACTTCTATGTGCCCTGTCCCTTCAGGACGTAGGCGATCATGGTTCTCCACGTCTCCTTATCCCTTGTGGCTCTTAGTATGTTTGCTCCTGTTTCTCCTGTCAACCCCCGTTCCGTCATCCACCTGATCAGGCCATGCAAATATGTTATCCGCTGCTTTCCTCTGTCTCTCTTTCCTTCTATCTGGCCAGTCAGTATCAGGTTCTCCAAGCTCTCCTTCCTCATTGCGTGTCCCAGGACATTCAGTTGTCTCTTCCTGATGCTCAGTATTAATTTCCTTTTTGTTGCCATTCTTTCCAACACCTCATCGTTGCTTGCATGCTCATTCCATGATATTCGCAGCATCCTTCTGTAGAACCACATTTCAGCTGCTTCCAGTTTTGTCCTCATTTTCGATGATATTGTCCAGCATTCACTGCCGTATTGAAGAACTGACATCACATAGCAATCCAGCACTCTTTTCTTTGTTTCTAGTGAGATTTTACTTTATTTAGTTTCTGGAACGCGTCCTTTGTCATGCTAATTCGCCTTCGGATCTCTGTGTCGCACTTTCCATCTCCTGTTAGAACACTTCCTAGGGATTTAAATTTTTTACTACTGGGACTATGTGAGGAAATTGAAGTAAAATGTTTTTCCCAGTAAATGAAGTTTAGCGTGTTTTACAGGTTGGTTGATTTTTATTCATCAGCAAGTATGAATGGGTGGTTGATTCGTTGATTTTGTTTTGCGTCTTTTTGCCCGTATCAGTGTTGTAAATACGAAATAATGATAGTAGGATTTATAATTAAATAACGAGAAGCCATTATTTAATGATGAAATTATACTTCAAATTTTACATTTGATTTGATTGCTTTTTTTCCTTGGTTTAAAATCTTTGGCATATATGTAAATCCAGAAAATTAATTTTGGATTATTAGAACTTTTGAGATAATTTTTAGTGCAGTGGATATCGGCTCGGAACAAGAAATCGGAGAGCCGAGTTCGCATTCCATTTGAATTCCTTGCATTCACTTACGTACAAATACCCTTGAAAAAATTATAAATCCGTCTCTTCCATCAAGTTATGGGTTAAATAAAAGGATAGATTTGGTTCTTTAGCCTTGGCTGTCAACCAATCGACCGCAGAACGCAATGAATCTTCTGTCCAGTCAGTCATGTCTCTTTCGAGACATGATCGCCCAAGCGTGTATCATGTATGGCACTTAACTGATTGAATTGTTTAGTAATACTATTTTATTAATTAACCCACAACAGGTACGAGAACAGGTGGATTCATTCTTTTCCCAACGTTATATGAACATGAGTCAATGTAACGAATATAAACGAGAACTGGAACTCGGTCATCTGATTAACAATTCCGAGCCATTATCCATTACACCGCCGGCATATCCAAGCCTACAGCCTCTGGTATTCCCAAGCGGTCACACACGTAGGAACTGACCAGTTTCAACGCTGGTTGACTTTTATGATTTTTCCTGAACGGATACTTGAACACGGTGTGATCGTAAGCAGAAGAATTGTTTTGGAACAGTTGAGACCATATGAAAAAAGGTTCAACCATATCATCTCCATATAGACTCTGTAATTGTACCCCAGTATCTGCTAAGCGAAAATGGATTGCATAACCTATCTCTTCTTGCTTATAACTCCCAGAACAAACTAATACAAACAACGAGAAGTTGAGTTTCACGAAAAGATATCTGGAGTTTTTCCTGTATCAATTTCAATGCAGAGGAAAACAAAATTATTCGGAGTTTCTTCAAGTAATGATGGTTGTTCCGCGATCGCTTCGATAGAATCAAACAGTGACTTCAGCTCTTACCGGCCATTATATACCTTTTTCTGATGACACAGGATTCATCCCTGATATCATTTTCCAAAATACATATGACAACGAAAATCGATGCTTCTCATGGAATTCATGAGGTGTTGATAGACTGCATACTTGCGCTGATGGCCCATCTAGAATTCAGAACGCTTTTTACAGGGGACCTCAAATGGAATGACTATATCGAATCTAGTGGTAAATCCGCTGCTATGAAAGTCAGTTCATGCAGGGCCCGGAAGTTTTTTCCGTCTGAATCTATCCTGCACATATATAAATCTACCATCCGCCTGTGCATTGAATACTGATGCCATATCTGGTCGGGTGGCCCTGCTATTCTCCTCGGGCTTCTCCACAAGGTACAGCGGAGGGTCTGTAATGCGATCAATACCAACTTGGCAGACCGCCTGCAGTCTCTCTCTCATCGGCGCGACGTGGCTTCTCTTTGTCTCTTCTATAAATACTTTCACGGCTTCTGCTCCAATGAACTTAGATCACTGCTGCCCCCTAGATACGAATTTGCATGAGAAACTAGATTAGCAACTAGATCCCACCCTTTTATAGTGAAATCGATAAAATGCATCCTTAACTTCTACTCCAACAGTTTCTTTTCTCGCACTTCCTGACTGTGGAATTCCCTTCCACATGATTGCTTCCCCGACGGCTACAATCTCCAGGAGTTTAAATGTAAGGTCAATAGACACCTCCTCTCGCTCCCATTCTTTCAAACACTCTTCCCATCTGCCCAACCCTCATCCTCGGTATCCTTACCCATCTATCACCTTCCTTCCGACATTTCCTACATCTAACCACTCCCTCTCTTTACCTTCCCCTATGTAGCCCCATGCGCAATAGTGGCAGTGGAATGCCTTGCTTGGGGTGAAATGATTAAAAAAAGACTCTCATCTACCGAATTATATTATTTTTTAATAATTTTATTGTAAGAACAGTAATGTTTTTCCCCACTCAGGTGTTTCTGTTTCTG
Source organism: Ascarosepion bandense (assembly GCA_037127315.1). Lineage (NCBI taxonomy): Eukaryota > Metazoa > Mollusca > Cephalopoda > Sepiida > Sepiidae > Ascarosepion > Ascarosepion bandense. The sequence goes on along the minus strand of JBBBDQ010000872.1, from coordinate 4,766,936 downwards.
TATTTCTTCAAGTTTATCTTCTGCATCCTTCATACAATATCCGGTTTCTTCTGCACGTGCATCATTTTCGATTTTTCCTCAATTTACGACTTGTTCCAATTAGTTTTAATCTTTAATTTATGAACTTTCAAAAGGTTGGCTGTCTTTGTGTCCTTTTAATAACTAATGTCACAGTCACAGAATGCTTTTTAATATCTTCCGACTGATTGGAGAATGATATTGTAAACACGTTGCGCTTATCATGTGACATAAATTTACATTCTAAATGTGTTCTTCTAACCAGTTGAAACAATGTATGACTCTTCCATCGCTTTCTATGTATAAGGGTCCAGCATTTCTAAGCCAGACTAACCACACATACGATTTAAATTTTGTGGTGAATCAATCAAACATTTATTAAAAATTAGTACGAATAGTGCACCAAAAATCTTTTCGTCCTTAGGTTTTATATTAAGAATTTTTCCTTCTCTATCCAAACCTAAAGAATCATATTTTCTCTACTATTTAACTCTTAGCTAACGGGGAGACAAGAAGATCGATTAAGACTTTTCTCGAGAGTATTTGCACCGAAGAGAATGTAACGAACTCGACTGGAATTCGATCTCTGCTCTTCGATTTTCTATTAATGCGATGTTATTCATTACAGCACACTTATAGATAGATAGATAGATAGATAGATAGATAGATAGATAGATAGATAGATAGAAGTAAATATTGGATGAGAATCTGTCGTATCACTAAATATAGAATACATTTTGTTGAATTTCTACTCCCCGGTTCATCTATGAATCATGTCAAAATGTGAAGAGTTGCTAATCGCAGCTTAGATGTGGCACAAGGTCAAAATATGGAGCAGCCAATGAGAATCGAACTCACTGCTCAATTTTAGTGGTTCTTGTGATACAAGCTTGTTAATCATTACACCAGGTCAAGGTGACAACATTCTTGTTGATTGTTGTTATTATTACAAGAGTTTGTTTGTATAGCAGAACCTAACGTATTTGCACAGTTCTTTATTAATCTTTTTCCCCACTCAGGTGTTTCTGTTTCTGTATTTCTTCAAGTTTATCTTCTGCATCCTTCATACAATATACGGTTTCTTCTTTTTTATCTGCACATACATCATTTTTGATTTTTCCTCAATTTAAGACTTGTTCCAATTAGTTTTAATTTTTAATTTATTTCGAATACTGATTTCTTCGTAATATTCGCGTTTAATTCTGTTTATAAAGTTGGATTTCATGAAGATTGATATTTGATTTTTTTTTTCGTCTTCATCATCCTTATTAAGATCTGGTTATCATTATTATCAATTGTTTTTCAGCTTAAAATTATTATGTTTGGATATGATCAGTGAGTGCAAAATTTGAATGTTTACTTTCGGCAGTAACAACCAATGACTGAATCCTTGTAAATTTCAGATTCCGAAGACTGCGTAACACTCGAACTAAAACTATCTCAAGGAGTCTTTTTTTATTTATTCTCACTAGAAGCTAAAAAAAGAAAAAATTAAAACTGTGAACATAGAAATAATTTTTTTAAATGCAGTTTTTCTTAATATTGTGTTTCTTCAATGTCATGTGACATCAAGACGTGAATGAACCTGCCTCACCACAGATTACTTTTCTTTCATTTGTTAACTTTTTTCATATTTTTTCTTTCTCCTCATATTAGATTTAATATTTTACAATCGTTTTTCTTTTTTTTCAATTTCATGTGACATCACGATGTAAGCGATCATAGTTCTCTATAGTTTATTTTTTTAAGTTGTAAAATGTTCTCCGTTCTTTTTCTCTTCTTTTCATCTTATCTTTTTGATGGATTGTCGCTATCATGAGACATCAGAATATAAGAGATTATGGCTCTCCACATGTTCTTTTATTTAATTTGATAACTTTTCTACATGTCTTTTTTCATTGTCTGTTCAATTCGCATTTATTTTTCATTCATGCCTTTTCTCTTTCCATATTTGGTTTTTTTCTAATTTGATTTCCTTTTTTACGACGGTGATGATAATGATGTTGTTGATGATTTATTTATTTATTTATTTTTTGCGATGAAGATAATGATGATGATTGATGTTTTATTTATTTATTTCGTTTTTTCATTTTCCTTTCTCGGTTCGATCATTTTTTTCAGTTTACATCTCTATATTTTCTTTTTACTTGAAGTTTTGCTATTTTTTCTATTAATGGAGAAACGTTGGGTATATATGACTTTTCATTATTCATCTATGAACTTATTAATGTATCGTTACATTGTTCATAATTTGGTCTGCTTTTGTATTTTTGTTTCTAAACATTTTTCTTAAGTATTTTCGTTGTTTTTCTTCTGCTACTAGACATTTTTCTCCATGTTATATTGCTTTTAATCTTTTAATTGATGAAGATGACGATGACAGCGACGACGATAGTCCTGGCAATATTATCTGTTTCCTTATAGGGAAATATTCAGTTATTAATTGACTGAGTAGCTTGTACTACTACCTTTGGTTGAAATTTATAAAATATTTCACTTAAAATATTAAAAAAAAAAGACTTTTTAAGTCTAGTAGCTGTTATGATAATGATGACGAAAATAATGATGATGATGATGATGATGATGACGATGATGATGACGATGATGGCGGTAATCATAATGATAATTATAACAACAACAACGGTGATGATGATAATGACAGCAACGACGATGGTGATGATGACAATGATGATGACGATGATGGCGGTAATCATAATGATAATTATAACAACGACAACGGTGATGATGATAATGACAGCAACGACGACGATGATGATGATGATGATGATAATGACGACGACGATGTTGATGATTATAACGAGAATTATAATATGGGGACGATTACAACACTGAAGATGATAATAACGACGACGATGATGATGATATGACTACGATAGTAATGAAAATGATAATGAGGACGACGATGACAATACCGGCAATAATGATAATGACGACGACGGCGACGATGGTATAATGAAGATGATGAAAATAATGAAAATGACGACGATGACGACGATTACGATGATGTTGATGATGAGGACGATGATGATAATGATAAGGCAGAAGACGATGCTGAAAATGATGATGATAACAACGATGATGATGTTAATGATAATGCAGAAGACGATGATGATGATAATGATATTGACAACAGCAACAACAACGACGATGATGATGATGATAGTAACAATGAGAGCCACAAAGATGGTACTGATAATGATAATAATAACGACGAGAATGATGATGATAATGATGACGACGATGACGACGATTATAGTGATAAGGATGAAGACATCGATGATGCCGACGATGATAATGATGATGGTAACCTTGTTGCTTAACCTTTCTTTTCCTGCGATTTAAATATGTTGTTCCTCCTTTTTTTTAACTTATAGAACATTTTCGCTATTATTTTTGGCTCTTTTTTCCACTGATGATGATAATGGTAATTATAGTTTGTTTTTTTTTCTTGATATATTCTTTCTTAATATTAATCTTTATATATTATAATCTTTTTCCCTTGATATATTTTATTCTTACTCTTAATATATTTCTTTCTTAAAATCTATCACACTTGTTTTTCTCTCCTCTTTCCACCCTTAAAATATTTCAGTTCTATCTTTCTCTCATAGATATGTTTTATTATAATCTTTCTTCTTTGATATCTGAATGAGCGGGTTATGCAATAGACAGCGACTCGGAAAGAGAAATCGGAAAGTCGTTCGTATTCCAGGTGGGTGCAGTACATTCAATTAGGCGGGAATACTGTGATGGTACGTCCCATTTCTTCTACCAGCCATGAGTTAAATATTAGAAATTGTACCTCGGTAAATTATTGTTTTTCTAAACAAAATTGTTAATGCAATATACTATTGCCAAATAAATAAATAAATAAATAAATAAAAATAATAATAAAAATCTTGCATTGAAAATATTTTGGGGCTTTAAATATAAAAAAATATTGTTGATCAGCCTTTTAAAAAATCTCTTAATATTTTTTTCTTAAAATCTTTCGCACTTAAATGATTTCTCTCAAAATCTATTTCTTTCTGAATATCTTTATCTTATTTTTCACCCATAAAAGCTTTCTTAAAAAATTTCTCTCTCTCTCTCTCTCTCTCTCTCTCTCTCTCTAGTTTTCCTCGGTTTTTCTCTCTTGTATTTTTCCTTTCTTTTTTCTTTCTATCTTTCCTGATGATATTTCTATCATTTTCCTTCTAAAATTTTCTCACTTTCTCACTTAATATATTTTTCTTAATATCTTTATCACTTAAAAATATTTCCTTATATTTCTCTCTCTCTCTCCCCCTCCCTCTTTAGTTTTCTTCGGTTTTTCTTTCTGTTATTCATTTTCTTTCTTTTTTTCTTTCTTTTTTCTTGATGATGTTTTTATCATTTTCCTTCTAAGATTTTCTCAGTTAATATATTTTTCTTAATATCTTTATCACTTAAAAATATTTCCTTATATTTCTCTCTCTCTCTCCCCCTCCCTCTTTAGTTTTCTTCGGTTTTTCTTTCTGTTATTCCTTTTCTTTCTTTTTTCTTTCTTTTTTTCTTGATGATGTTTTTATCATTTTCCTTCTAAAATTTTCTCACTTTCTCACTTAATATATTCTTTCTTAATATCTTCATCACTTAAAATATTTCTTTATATTTCTCTGTCTGTCTGTCTGTCTCTCTCTGTCTGTCTGTCTGTCTGTCTCTCTCTCTCTCTCTAGTTTTCCTCGGTTTTTCTTTCTTGTATTTCTTTCCTTTCTTTTTTCTTTCTATCTTTCTCGATGATGTTTTTATCATTTTCCTTCAAATATTTCGTTATCTTTTCTAATACTGTTTTAATTGTTCTTGTTATCATTGATGATTATGATGCTAATGATGACAACGCTATAACTTTCTTACTCGATTCTCTTTTTATTCCCTTGTTGTAAATGTTGTTACTGAACCACTCATGTTTATTACTCAAAGTTTTGGCATTACTGTTCCAACTTCACGTACGAAAGATTGCACTGGCCCTTAAACCACTAGCGCATCATCCCACGACCCTGAAGCCAGAAGAAGTCACACACAACTATGCCATCATCATCCTATCCTTATTCTATTTTGGAGAGAGGCCCAGCCCTAAAGATATCTTTCTGACGAGGAATTTTCTTCGGGTGGTGGAGATACCAAAACAGTGTCACCGTTTGCTTGCGTTCGTGGGTGAGTAGAGGTAAGGACGGTTAGCAAACCGGATATTGGTTCTGAAGTCTGTACGATGCAGCTTCCGTTTCCGGAGCTGGTCGTCCCGAAAGCCTCTGACAATTCCCATAGCTTTCCTTCAAGCGAAAGAGATAAGAGCAGATATTAACCTGAACTCAGTCGGAAAGACGGACTAGGCCCAACACAAGGGAGAGTGTTTGAGAAATTAAAAAGAAAAATTAGAAGGGCAGACCGGTTTGTCGATGTAATATAAGTGAGATATAAGCGGGGTGGAGCAAATGTAAAGAGACTACAAAAATGAAAGGTAAGTTAAGTGAAATATGGGAAGGAATATGGTAGAGAAGGAAGACAGATGCAGAAACGGAGACGGAAGTAGGAAACATTTTGAATAATAAGCTGCAGCTGATGATGATTCATCGAAAAGAAAAAAGAAGGAAAACAAAACGAAACGATGCATTTTAGAGAAAGAAAGAATAAAGCAGCACTTAAAATACAAATCTATCAAAGACAGAAGAATAATACATACTGAATCGTCAAAGGTCTTATTGAAAATGCCTGAAGAAATTTAGATTTGAATGGCGCGTTTAGAAGACGTTTAAATGCAAATCAGAGATACTGACGCCTATCGGGCAGAAAAGTAGGGCTTATCTTTTCATAAACAGCCTTACGTTACAAATACAGCTAAGAATTCTTTTGACACTGTATTTGAAAACGAAATATGAACTTCTATTTGCTTTAGCAATGGAGAAGTTTTACTGTAGATCTGTAAAATCTGGATAAATTATTGTTAATATTTTCGTAACTTTGTGTATTTTCATGGAGACAAGTAAGGATGTTTTTAATTAACATCTGGAAATGATATTTGAAATTTCTATGGCACATTATGGTGAAAACTCAGAAACTTTGATACACACAGGACGGACTAAAGGCAAGAGGGGAAGATTTAAGACAACAGAAACAGAGTCAAAGAATGCATTAGCTTCCTTGCAAACTTTTTTAAATAGTTGGCGGAATAATGTTTAGGAGAAATAATGAGAAGACAAAATTTATTAAACTCTATCATAGACAGGAAATAGTGGCGAGCCATAATCGCCAATGACCTAACGAGACACGTCATATAGAAGAAGAAGACGAAATTCATTGATTATTACTCTGCAGAGATTCCTATTCTTTGTTATCTGTTTATTGCGATGGCTCCTTGGGAATATATTGGTCTAGATTCCCTCTGCATTAATTTGTTTTTAATCATCTCACCCCAAGCAAGGCATTCCACTGCCACTATTGCGCATGGGGCTACATAGGGGAAGGTAAGGAGAAGTAGTGGTTAGACATAGGGGATGTCAAGAGGAAGGTGACAGATGAGTAAGGATAACGAGGATGAGGGTTGGGCAGATGGGAAGAGTGTTTGAAAGAATGGGAGTGAGTTAGTGTGTTAGGAGGTGTCTATTGATCTTACATTTAAACTCCTGGAGATTGTAGCCGTCGGGGAAGTAACAGTTTGGAAGAGAATTCCACAGTCGGGAAGTGCGAGGAAAGAAACTGTTGGAGTAGAAGTTACGGCTGCATTTTATCGGTTTCACTGTAAAAGGGTGGGATCTAGTTGCTAATCTAGTATTTCGTTCAAATTCGTATTTAGGGGGCACTAGCGATCTAAGTTCATCGGAGCAGAAGCCGTGGAAGTATTTATAGAAGGGACACAGGGAAGCCACGTCACGCCGGTGAGAGAGTGACTGCAGGCGGTCAGCCAAGTCGGTATCAATGACATTACAGACCCTCCTCTGAACCTTATCGAGAAGACCGAGGAGAACAGCAGGGGCACCCGACCAGATATGGCAGCAGTATTCAATGCACGGGCGGCTACTCTGCGATTGGCTGTCACACAACTGTCACACAACTCCACTAAGATTCTATTTAAAAGCCTTACGTTATGTTAGAGAGCAGACAAAGAAAATAAACAGAAAAACACTTACCAAACAGAAATGAGGAAAACGAGAAGAAAAGAATAAACATCAATTACAAGTAGACAAAATGCATAGTTATTAGCAAAAGGAACATTTCAACAGGCAAATTGCAGATTGGAGATAACGAAATTAAATAGGTGAAAAAAATAACTGTTTGGAAAATATATTAACAGGGGTGCGTTGTGAGGCAGTCGAAGAAGAAATTGGGAAGCCGAGTTATATTTCCAGTTGAATTCCTTACATTGATTTCATCATCATTTATTTATCACACCGATGTAGTGCATAGGGCAGGTTTGTTAGGCCTACACCAAACCCTGGAGGGCCGGTGGACCATTCTTGGTCCTTACGTTTACAGCACCAGGTATTCCCAAACAGTCACCCATCAAGTACTGACCAGGCTCGATGTTGCTTAACTTCGCTGATCGGAGGGGAACCGGTGTATTCAACACAATAGACTTACATTGACTTACTACTCACAAATACCCTTGGCAAATGTATTAATCCGTCTCTTCCCTCCAGTTATTGGTTAAATAATAAGACAAATTGAGTTCTATAGCCTTGGCTGGCAACCAATCGACAGCAAAAAGCAATGGCAGCCTACTGCGGGATAATCTTCTGTTTAGTCAGTCATGTCCCTTTCGAGACATTATCACCCAAAGCGTGTATCTCGTATGGCATTTAACTGACTGATTAACAGGGGCCGGAAAGTGTGACACCGACATTCCAAGGTGCAATGGGTGAGCGGAAGATGACATCCAAAATATAAACAAAACATTGAGAAAAATATCGGTAGAAACAAAGAAAAGAGTACTGAATTGTTATGTAATATCAGTCTTCATTTATTACAGTGAATACTGGAATATCTCCTCACAGATGAAGCAACAGAACTATGAATGTTGGGAATGGACGTAAACATGTGATCAACGATGAAGATCTGTTGACAATGGCAACAAAAAGGAACTTATTCTTATAATCAGGAAGAGACAGAAGAAATTTCAGAGGCTCATATTGGGGAAGTAAGGTCTCGAAATTTTAAGAATAACAGGAAAGACTGAATGTAAAAAAGACACATGGAAGCAATACTCATCGTACTTGACGAGCTTGTGTGAATGGATGGTGCAACAGCAATTCCAACATTTTAACGTGGTTGCAGATTTCTTTCATCTATCGCTTACTGCCAAATATATAAACAAATTCTTTGGAGTAGCAGTTGTTTTTACAGTACAAGGGAAGATGAATTAATTTCGCCAAAATTCTATATGAGACTACGATGATTATTTTTTTAAAATAATCCTTGCAATTCTCATTGATCTGTGATCATTCCTTATATATCTAAGCAAGAGAGACATTTCCGGCATGCTAGAAACTGTTTCGGAGTAGGAGATTGAGAGGATCTGCACTAAGGCATTTCTTATTCATAACATAGTCATGCAAGTACAAATATACATACATGTTTATATGCACTGAGGACCATATTTTGGTATATGATAATTTTTTTTCACCAGATGATTGGTTTAAAAGTGTCTAGCGGATTGGTTTAAAAGTCTTCTCAAATAGTTGGCCATCGGAATTTTTTTCGTTTTATTTCATTTTTCAAATTTGAAGAATGAGAAAGCAATGAAGCGTTGTGAGTTAAATCAGGATATTTGTAACAGCCCCAGTCGACGACCATCACGGAAATAACAAATTGGAAACAGCAAATATAAAAAATTACAACAATGTCAATATCTAATAACTATGTTAAGAGAAGACGAAAATTGTGACACCTAAATTCGAAGGCGCACTTTGATCGTGATAGATGCCTTCCAAAAGTTAAGCAAAATCGCCTTGTTGGGGGGTGATATGATTAAAAAATGATTAAGTAACAGGAAAAGAATACTGAACTGTTACGAAATATCAGTCTTTTATATGGCAGTGAATGATGAAAAAATCTTTACAAATGAAGAAACTTTAAGAATATTGAAATAACATAAATGAGGCTCTACAGAAGCATGATGAGAAAACCATAGACTGAACATATGAGCAACGACGACGCTTTAGCGAAAACAAATAACAAAAATTATAGTAATTCATAACATCAAGAAGAGACTGTTCAAAGCTCTATGACACATAAAGAGGAAAGAAATCTTCGAAAATTTGATGCACATAGGATAGATTGAAAGCAAGACAGACAGTAAAAAACAAATAATCTATCACGTAAGCTTTAGTAAATGGCTGGCAGAACATGATTTAAGAAAGAAAAAAAGAAAAAACAGAAGAAAACTAAATGTATTAAGAGGCGTCAAAGACAGGAAATTGTAGAGAGTCATGACCGACCTGAAGGGGCACGGAACTTAAAATTGTAGAAGTTCAACATATTGATTTCACGAACTAAAACAAGATAATCACTGAAATAGAGTAAAAAGCAGAAAATACATAAACGTTCGTAAAAATAATTTTAAACTATGTTGCATGAAAGTGATAGTGATATACATCTGCATACGAGTAGACCCGTGAATTCAAAATGATGGCAAAAGTTTATCTCGACATACTGTGTAAAATGATGGCAACATATATATTGAGGTACCTACTAATGAGTATCATATATTAAGTCATCAGGAAAAAACTAAAATCAAAATCATCCGAAGCCCATGAGCATGACAGAAGGGATATATATATATATATATATATATATATATATATATATATATATATATATATATATAATTTCTGAACTTAGCATACAAAAGACATTATATACATAATATTTACACATGTTTATTTGCAAGTAAAACAATATCAATTCTTGATATTGGTTAAAAGTATATCTGAAAGCGCTCGAATAGACGAAACCTTTGGACAATTCTCATATAGTTTGAGTTCTGAAAAGAAAGATGTCATAAGTACGCATGAAATTATATACAAAAATTAATGATAGTACCTTGCCTGTATTTTAATATATATATATATATATATATATATATATATATATATATATCCTCTCCATTATTATAAATACCATTGCTTATTTATTGCATATATATTACATGGTTTTAGTCAACAATACAATAATCCTCACTCATACACACAGTAAAAAGAAGCTTCAGATATTGGAGGCCATCTACATTAAATTCAAGGAACCCACACTTAATAAAATCATGTTTAAATCTGGTCATAACACATTAAATTGCATTTGAATATATGGTTCTGTAGTCATTTCGCGCTATCACGCGGTGTTACGTCATAGAACCGCATTGCAGATTTGAGAAATGCGTTTGTTATTTTTGGTAACTATTGCCGTTGCTTAGCGGGGTTTTATGTCACTACAAGATAAAATCGTCGCTGATGGTGGATGATATTGTGTTACCATTCTTATAACCTCTCTGAAGATGACTCATGTGAGCCGAAAGCTTAGAACCAACTTAATAATAAATTATCCAAATGTTGGCAAATTGTTGTCTTTATTTTCAACTGAAATTAAAGCCAAAATACGACGATTATAACGGCTCAGTATTAAACATAATAGACATCCATTGTCTCTTATATCTAACAGTATATGTTTAGAATATATATATATTTATATATACACACACAACATTCTTTATTGTAATAGAGAGAATTTAAACTGTAGACTGTACCATATTACGAATGTGCATTAAAAGATATTGACATCCTTTAACATTGCTTACTGTCGCGATTTCTCTTTCACATTTTCTAGCCAATCCAAGTTACAGAAAGATTTATCTCTCCTGCCTCATAGTACATACCTGTACTGGGCTGATAAAGTCATACACAATGAGATAACATTGATGTGAGAAAAACATGCTTTTTCTCGGAATTTGATATCTGCTTCCTGATAACCATTTACCTGTTTATCAAACGTTTGTTCACCCCAGCTCCTTGTCTTTTTTTTTTTTTAATTTTGCAATAACTCTTCAGGGTGAAACCGATCTTGACTATACTCTACTCCCTATCATTCCATGTTTTCAACATCACTTGCCTCTTGATGAGGCATCACCGTAATTGTTTCAAGATTTTTTTTCATTAGAATTGTCAGAAATTCTCCATTTCTTTACTCTTCTTGTCTTGACGCCGATATGATCATGTGAATGTTAGAATCTCCAAATATTCTTTCCTTGTTATGTGTACCAAAATTATCGCTAAAATCGGCTGAATACTAAGGCGTATTTAGATGATTTCCAATGACGGAGGGCTGATAAATCTCGTGGGATAACGTGCTGTTACTGCTGCTCCTACTAATAATGATATTAATGCTACTATGAAAAATAATAATAGTAACAATATTAATAGCAACAAAAACAAATTCATATGTGTAATTTCCTGCGAACTTCCTCCCTGAGAAGAACATAACGTCCTTTGCGGGAAGGAAAGATTTCTTCATTTTTTTTATTTTTTTTATTTTTTTATTTTTTTTGCCACTGAGGGTGGGCTGCATTTTAGATGGAAACATCAAACAGAAATCGCGCACAAATTTTTATCGAACTGAAAAATCCAATAACGTTTTGCTTCCATTCCCCCCTCTCACCACCTTCTGTCCAACGAATAAATAAATAAAAATGGATAAGAGCAAAAATTATTCGTGCATTTTAAATTTTTTACCCTCTTTTATTTGTTTGTTATTTTATTTCTTTATTCTATTTTTACCCCATCATTTAGATCATATGTACATTTCATTTCATTTTTTTTTTCAGAAACTTTTTTTTCTGGGGTTTCGGTTCATCTCCTCCGAGGTACTTTTTACTTTACTCTCTTCTTTTTCTATAAACCTTAACATTATATTGCACATCATCTGCATCACTGTTTTACTTAGACGAAAAGAAAATGATTAAGAGGCTTTTAAAAAAACCAAGTCACACACACACACACATATGTATATATATATATATATATATATATAATGCGTATTTTTGCATGTGTGTGCTTGTTTACACATACTTATTCACAGATTACAGACATAGAGAGGATATGTTATCCCCCATACACAAATACACCCTTTTTTTAAATATTTTATACAAAAAAAAATACAAGAAATAAATAAATAAATCCAATCAGGCACCTTCAATCTTATCTTCAATCTCACCATCAAATCTCTTTTTTTTCAAATTCAGGTCGAAAAATATATCGTAGCTCTAATGTTTTCTTTTTTGCCTCAAAGATTTGAAGAAACAAAGTCAAGATGTTGAAAATGGCATCTATATTGTAAACTATATTGTTTTTTTTTATATAGTGATTGTCTTATATTCAACTTAAAGAGATTTATTACGATTACACTCAGTCAGTTTGCGCGACCTTAATTTTTATCGTGAATTTTAGATTTCAGACAATTTAGTTGGAAGTTCTTTTCCTCTTTCTCTGCTGTTCCATTCAATGATGTTCAAGTCCAAGTTAAATCATGTTTCTGTTTCTTTTAGAGCTTCACCAATTTTACTTGAAATATGTTAAGACTGCACAATCTATTACATAGAGAAGTATTTACATTGTTCAAACTGCTGACCTCATCTTTATTGCCATATTCACGAGATTTGGAACGTTTTACTCTCCGGTCTTCTTCAGGTGCTTGAAATTTCGAACGTTACCTTCATTTCGATTACTGGGTATATCATTCGCGTTCCATGTGACATGCCACTTCCTTTTAACACAACTCTATTAGTTATTTCTTAACTACTGCCCTATCCAATTATTGAACTCACAACTCTTCTTGGTTAAGACCCTGAATCTAACCAACGTTTTTATCCCCATGTGAAACGGTGTGAATATGGCAATAACGATGAAGGCAACAGTCCTAATAATGTAAATAATATAAACACTACCTCATCACAGAAGTATAGACAAATATCACATAGGAGTTTGTTAGTGTAATTCCAAAATTTGAAATAAGAACATGAATTTTATATCTATAAATTTTAACATGGTCATATTTTTCTGTTTCTAATTTTCCCTTTCTACTGGGCTATAAACTTATATGTATATTTGTTTAGTCATTTCAAACTAGCAAGGTAATAAATCCACTAAGAGGCAAAGAGTGAGAATGAGTACAAAAAATACAATTCATGCGAATCAATAATAAAAGAACAGGAAATTAAGGAGAGAAAAAATGATCAACAAAACATTTTGTTCTAAAGATCAAACTTGGAAGGAAGAAATCTTAAGAGAATTTAACAATCAAGAAATTCTCAAGAAGAAACTAATAGCATAGAGGTTACTGTTATCTTTAGCAATTTCTAATGTGAAATGATGAAACTTGAATACCAATCTAGTCAGTCAGTTAGTTAAGGGCCATACATGATACCCGCGTGGGCGATCATGTCTCAAAAGAGAGATGACTGACTGGGCAAAAGATTATTCTGCAGTAGGTTATCAATACTTTCTATGGTAGATTGGTTGCCAGCCAAGGTAACCAAATCTGTCTTGTTATTTAACCCATAAATGGAAGAAAGAGACTGATTAATACCTTTCCCAAGGGTATATGCGCGTAAGTGAATGCAAGGTATTCAAGTGGAATTCGAACTCGGCTCCTCGATTTTTTGTTTCTAGCCGATATCCACTGCATCAATCTCGTACTGCAATTAAATTCGTAGACTCAAGGTACCAAAAAGGAAACCTCATCGGGACCTTGTTAATCTTGTCACGAATCTCTAGACATTGGGCAGAATCAACCATAAAAATCGCGGCAGAAATATTCAATGCATGATCGGAAGGTAAAGTTATAAATATACATATAGAATCTGGCGAGAAAAAAAATTCGAGAAAAAAACAGAGAACCACCCACTTAATTGTTTGTCTCATTTTGTGTCGATACTATATATTCTGTTTTATAACAGACCAATATTTATCAATTAATTCTATTTTTTTTTAACCAGAACACTAACACTTTTTAAGAGTTCACCTAAAACAAGTCCTCGTTAAATTGATGAAGGAATTATTCTCATGACATGTTACCCGGGATCACATCATCTCTTAAACATGTACTTCTTGCCTCCCGCATTTACGCTCTTGCAACAAATTTATTCAGTTTGTAGCTGTCTTGAGTGGCTCTTAGCACTTCGATTTAATCAGCAGCAGTATGAAAAATGGGAAAATATAAGATTAAAATTTATTAAAAAATCTCGTGAGAGGTAAAAACATGAAAGAAATAAAAAAAAATCAAGAAGCCAATCTATGCAGTGAATGATTGGTGCGATTTGGAGAATTATAACACTGATTCCGGGAAACATTAAACAGATTGTTGGCAAATGGCAATTCTCATTTGATGTGAAGGATT